>CABHPH010162152.1:19912-45499 GCA_902168325.1 Peromyscus nudipes | reverse complement strand
CCAGTCCACTCCCCATTCCCAGCTCCTCCAGGGCAAAGACTCCCCTGGGGATTCAGCTCAACCTGGTAGATTCAGTCCAGGCAGGTCCAGTCCCCTCCTCCCAGGCTGAGCCAAGTGTCCCTGCATAAGCCCCAGGTTCCAAACAGCCAGCTCATGCACTAAGGACAGGTCCTGGTCCCACTGCCTGGGTGCTTCCCAAACGGTTCAAGCTAATCAACTGTCTCACTTATCCAAAGGGTCTGATCCAGTTGGGGGATCCTCAGTTTTTTTTTTTTTTTTAATTTACAAGGTGTTGAATTGGAACATTGGATCACAGCTTGTGTTTTCATCAAAATTCTGTGTAGCTGGAAGTTTCCTCCATCCTGCCCGGTCCCGACAGGCCCCACATTCCTCCAGCCTGGTGCTTACAAAATAATTACTCAGAGGCTTATATGAATTATAACTGCTTGGCTATTCACTCAGGCTTATTACTGACTAGCTCGTACACTTAAATTAACCCATTTCTATTAATCTATGTTTTGCCATGTGTTCTGTGGCTTTACCAGTCTGCTGGCATGTTGTTCCTTCAGCAGCACTGGCGTCTCCTCACTCAGCCTTCCTCTTCCCAGAATTCTCCTCCTCTGCTCATCCACCTATACTTCCTGCCTGGCTACTGGCCAATCAGCATTTTATTTATTACCCAATCAGAGCAGCACACATTCATAGCATACGGAACGACATTGCCATCATTTCCTCTTTTCTTTCTATTCAAAAGTAAGGTTTTAACTTCAGCATAGTGAAATTACATATATCAAAACAGTTATCAAGCAAGAATTATAGTTACAATATCTAATCTATTTGTATTTGGAAAAATTAAAGAAAATTCTATCATCTATCCTATATTTGTGAATCTAAAGTTCCATATCTAATTTATCTTCTATCATAACCAAGGAAAATTATAACTATTTAATCTTCAACTACACCAAAGACCCCTGAAGGATATAATATTATCTAAGTAAACAGAAAGAACATTGCAAGCAACTTCCAAAAATCTAGAATGACAGAGACAGCTGGCTATCTGGACAGTTACCCAAAGTTCTTCTGTAATTTTGGGGCATCCATCTTCAGTCTACAGGCCTAGAGTCTCTCAATTGCTTCTCTCTGTGTCCTATAGAATGTCTGGCAGTTTCTTCTGCAAAGCAGGAACCTGAAGGACCATCTCGCCTTGCAAAGTTCAGTGGTCAACTTTCTATGGGTCCTGCATGTCCAGTTGATACAACATTTTTTCAAGCAGTCCAGGCAAGAACAGTTTCTTGCCCTAATGGTTATTTTTGCCAAGAAGAGGATAAATTCCATATAGAGTGACTATGATGCCCATCTTTCTCTTTGAAGTAAATCGGTGGTGCCAGGAGCAGATGTGTCTTGTTGTCCAGAAAGTCTAAATTTTTAAAGCATTTCAAATGCCATATACTGTAGGTCTTTGAAGTGTTTGAAAATTATCTATTTAATTGAATTATATCTATGTATACTTAGAAAACTTAACATGACTCTAAGTTTGACTATCATAGAAGACTAATTATTAATCTGTTTTTCTTAATTATCCATTACAATTTAAATGAGTTACATAAACATAATACCTTAAACAAGAGTAGAGATATACATACAGTATAACAAAATTAACTTTAAATTTGTATCAATAAAATAAAATCTATAGCAATGTAAAACACTTCAAACAAGTTTCTGTTTAAAAGTAGGTTCAACATTCCACCCTTTTATCCTATCATATCTATATCTGTATTTTATGTCATATCTTCCTTTCTTCTTTTAGAAAGATATTGACTATGACCAATAACAATTTGTAACTGACAACCTAAACAAAGACAAACATCCGTAATCCATTTTTTGATAATGTGGGTGTAGTTTTCTAGGCTACTTCCTGCTGATAGAGGGCACTGTATTCTTATGGGGATACAAAGAAAGTTTTAGGATTATGGTCAAGTTCTGGTTAGAGTAGTATGTGAGGCTATATTCTCTGAGAAAGTTGCCTTGAAGTTGATTTTGGATATTGGATGATCTGGGCCATGTTGTCATTGGAGACCTTTCAGGGTGTCTTGACTGGTCAAACCATATTAGCCTGGAAGCAATCCACAAGTTCTCATCTTCTGTGGAAACAAAAGCAGAACCTCTTTTCCAAAGCAATGTATCCTTAGACAGATTTTGAAATCAAGATATCTTTAAAATTGGTTTAACTTAACAGCTTTTATAATCAAATGTCTTTCTGCAGTTAAAAATCCCAATGACAATATAATCCAGATTCTCTGTGTGATTTTCATCTTTACATGGCTTATATTTTATAGTACTTTTACTTTCTCTTTAAAGACTTTATTTTTTAAATATCTATTTCTTTATATAACTGTCCATATTCCTTTTGCTCTCTCTTCCAAACCTACATACATTTTTACACATACTGTAGAGTTTTATTCTATCTGGATCTGTCTTATTGTGAATCTATTGCTTTAAACCCGCAGAGTGGTTAGGACAGAGAAGTGGCAGCCTTGGCTGTTGACTCCCCACCTCAACTTTTTAACATGACGGTGGAATATTTATCACCAGCTCTGGGAGCCATGAGTACTATCAACTCTTAGAAGCAATGGGTCTATGTCTTCATTAAAGCAGCGTATAGTACAGAAACATTATTTTTTGTATTAGCAAAGGCTAAATCCACCATGCACCACACTGCTGTGGCGGGAATCCGCAGCCATGCCACTTAGCTCATGGTGGCTGGTGGCCAGCTCCATTTTGCAGGCAGCTGTCGGGAGACAAGTCTGCACTACTCCTGGCTTGAGACTATGAGTCTAGGAAGCCTATTGTGGCTCCTTTTCTGTGCATCCACAATCTTAAAGCTTTCTTAGGTCTATGTGGATCAATGCCCAATGGTGGTGTCTCCTGACTCAGCCTTCCTCTTCCCAGAATTCTCCTCCTCTGCTTATCCCGCCTATACTTCCTGCCTGGCTACTGGCCAATAAGCATTTTATTTATCAACCAATCAGAGCAACACACATTCATAGCATACAGAATGACATTCCCATCACTTCTGCTACCCAAGTTCATAGATCTGTAACATACATGTACACATGAATATGTGATACAAATATGAGTAAAACAATGAGTGTGACTATTAAGTTTATGTGGAAATAGATTACATGGGAAAATAAATACAAAATTTATAAAAAATAAATTAAAAGAAGTTCTTCTTTTAAGGAAGAAAAGCTTGTGAGAAGTATGGATAGGAGATAGCCAGGTTGCTTGCTCAAAAATAGTAATGTGTGTGTTTTATGTAATTATATAAAAGTGTGAATTCAATAAATAGAAAGCATGAGACAACCTCAGATACATGTATGATATGCTTTTGTGATTGATTGGGGAAAAAGAGCAGCTCAATCTCCATCTAGACTTTGTTAGTGCCTGAAAAAGCTCCCATAAGTCATTGCACATCCTCAGGCTGTCAAGCAGGTAGACACAGCATTTTTTTACTAAATGGTACAGAAGGAGTACATTCTTGAGTTTATTGTCTGCCTATAATTCCGTAAAATTACAAATCAATTCCAGGAGTTTTATAGAGCTCATTATTAAATCTGAATGCAAGAGAAATCAAAATACAATTAGATTGACATCATACCTTTATATATATAAAGATTGTTCAAAGAAGAGGGTATGGACTCTTACTAGTAAATAAACAGTTAAAAATGTCATTTATCCAGCAAGTTCTCAGCATTTTTCAAAACACAGTGATAGACCAAATTGAGACTATAGAGAAATGTGGTATATATTACATTATTGCTAGAGAAACTGGCATCAGCTCAATCCCAAATATGCATCTTTTAACTAAAAAGCTTACTGCTTTGATCTTTTTAATAAAACATATACACAAACCAAATAATCAAAGGAGAATGTTGTATGTTGCAATTCTATATACAATACCAAAAGTTGAGTGTAAATCTAAAAATATTTTGGTACAAATGTAGACATTAGAAAATGAATGATGTGGTATTATAGTGTGGATGTATAAAGATATCACTACACATTATATAAAGAAGAAAGCTTCAGAAATGTAAAATGATCATTTGTAGCTTCACTGTTTTTACTTATCTATGATGCATAAATCAGGAAATATAAGGAAGAGTATGGATGTTAAACCATAAGAGTAGTTATTTGTGGGGAGTATTTTTGTGAGTAGAAATTAGTAGAACTTACACTTTTTGGAATACAATTCACCATGTCATAATCAGTGTTTGTATTGTGATTAAGTTAGGTTTCTTTTTTGAGATTGTAATGCAATTACATTTCTTCCTTCCTTTTTCTCCTTACAAATTCTCAATATATCCTGCCCTACTCGCCTTCAAATTCATGACCTCTTTCTTTAACCAATTCTTATTTCATGCATATATTTATATATACCTAACTGTAATCTGTTTAGTCTGTATGACCTTGCTTGTATGTATGTTTTCAGGGCTGACTATTTGGTACTGGACTATCAATTGCTGAGTTTCTTCCATGGGGAAGACCACCTCTTTCTCTTGCAGTATTCCTTAGTTGCTCATAGTTCTTTGTATTGGGTTGAGGCCTCATGAGCTCTTTCCCATCCAGTTTGGAATGCCCATTTGCTGTTATCCTTCTTCAGCTCATATCCTTCTTCAGTAAAGTCAGTGAGGCTTTGTGGATATAGCTTCTGACATTACTAGGAGACACAGTCTCACAAAAAGCTCCCTGATCCTCTTGCCTTTACTAACTCACTATGAAATCTAAGAACAACATCAATGATCACCATGGCACAATAAAGTTAGTTTTAAGACATAAATACTTTATCATGAATTTAACATATAAAAAGGCATTGTGGCATTAGTGTAGCCCACGAAGGACCTTTACACATAAATCCTTCATACCTTAAACTATACTGGACATCACTACTGTATCTATACTATTTCAAAATGGTTAATTAAAATGATTATTAGAGGCTAAATAGTAAGTATTCCAAATGAAACAAGCTGTGGTATGACAAGGTAGAAATGCACGGCTGGTTAGAAATGTATGAAATCTGGAAAAGTTTTGACTGGTCCTTCTCCTTGATCCTCACTATCCCTGTGTGTAAAGAGTGGGAAGAGTATTTCTCAAGTGAGTTTTAGTTCTCACATATTTAGTTACTTATCTTGTTTGGATGCTTGTGTTCATATTTTATTTGCTTTACAATTAAGAGCAATTTTCAGAAGTTAGAGGGCCAAAAGGGAGGAGAATGAGTGGAGATGGAGGAGAAGGGAGGGGAGGAAGAACAGGAGGAAGAGAGGAAGAAGAGGAGTCTAGACCAGCCTACAATTATGTATCATATCCACTCTTCATGTTCTTATTTTTAAGAGTTTTTCAACTATAACTGTAATATGAATATAGCACTAATCAAAGGATGTTTTAAAGAGTCTACAAAACATAAAATTCTTCTTTTAAAGTATGGGGGATGAGAGGTGTGTGTGTGTGTGTGTGTGTGTATCTGTCTATGTTTCTCTCTGTCTGTGTGTACGTCTGTATTTCTGTATCTGTAGTGTGTGTGTGTGTGTGTGTGTGTGTGTGTGTGTGTGTGTGTGTGTGTGTGCATTTGTTCATGTCTGGACAGCTAGTTCACAACTGCATGAGAAAAAAAGCTAACACTAAATATATTCAGATTTATAAAGACTTCAAGCAGGCCATAAAGGCTGCCCACTAGAGAAAATGTATTCCCCCTACACACTTTTTCCCTTATTTACCTAGAAGACAATTTTATCATCTTCTTCACTTTCAAACACTGTCTTTCAACACCTCCTCTCCAACTTTCAGTCAGCTGATGGTTGCTTCCTGTCTCACTTGAAGTGCTGTGAAGAAAGTTCCAGTCCCCACACACCTACTCACATCTGTAGTGATATACCCCACCTTCTCATTCCTACTTGAGACCAACTGTTTCCTTACTAAGACCAATTCTTCTTGTGTAGATGTTTCTAGTTCACTCACCAACCCCGAAACATCAGCTCATTGATTCCCCATTCTCTGTCCTTTAAATTTTTTTAAAATTAAAACAAAATTGCTTCATTTCTCCCTTTCCCTTTAGTCCTTCGAACTTCTCCCATGTGCTCTTACATTTATTGCTTTTGATTTTTTTCAGTGCAGCATACAACATAACAGGTTTGACTGAAATTTTCTTGCACATTTTGTCTTTGTTAATTTTTCTCCTCAACTCCAATCTCTATCCACCATCCATTCCTGCTGGTTCCCTTCCTCATCTCAGAAGCCCCATTATTTCATGCATGAAGAATATGGTACTCTTTCTATGTTTATGAATATATGAATGTATATTAGTACTAACATATGACGAATAGCCAATATGATGGTTCATCTTAAAATTCATCATTCAGTGGAGTCAATGAATTATATTTTCATACAGCCCAACTCCATACAACCACCACATTAGAGAAAGTACTACATCTTGTTTGACATAATCTTGTTTGACATTTCAAACATTAAAACACAGGTATTTTATCGACAGTTCTCTGCTCTCTCATGTTTTCATGGGGAGTGACAATATAGACAACATCCCTGGCCTCTTTTTCCTTGGAGGAAAACTTGCTTTATCTGGATTATATAATATTTTAACTTAAAAGAAAAAACAGGGAAAAATAACTTTGGAATGCTAGATTTGACAATTTTGTTTTTCTGCTCTGCATTCTTCTGTTCTCTCTAGACATGTGATATGAAAAATGGCCTGTGTGGGTAGCCTGGGTTTTCCTCGCTGTGTTGGTTATAGGTGGACAACTCTTATCAGATTCAGGGATAAGAGAAGGAAGTAGGTAAGGTCACTAGGCCATATACTTTAAAGTTTTTGTCAGTTACACAAGTAGTCTTTAAATATCCATCCCTAATTCCCTTGTATCTACCTCAAAATTGTTCAGAATCCAGGTGATGAAATAAGACACCATTATTGAATCTGTTAAAAATCCAACACATTCAAGAATGGAGATATTGATTCTAAGGGCCTGGATTTTTCAGGTATAGCCTGAAGCAAGAAGGATATGATGGGAAGACAGAGACTCTAGTCATTTTGACTTCTAACACCATTTCTTGTACTTATTGGAATGCTTTATATAGAGTGAAGTTATTTGATTTCTTGGTACCTCTCTCCCAGATCCATTCAATGGCATGAATGAATACTTTACTAGTTTGTTAAAGAGTAAATGATGTTCATAGAATGTCTACCAAGAAGCCTGATACAAATGTGCACAGCAAGAATTATTGTCTTCCCCTTTTGTCAATAAGTCATGAGCAAATAACTGAAATCAAGGAGAAAGATTATATTTAAGAACTACACAATGTTGAATGGTGGAAGCACCATTTTTCAGCAAATGGCCAGTATTAAATTTTGAAAAGGAAACAACATAAATTTTTCTTTGAAAGGGGAGAGATCTCATACTAGCAACTTAACAGCACACCTGAAAGCACTAGAGAAAAATGAAGCAAGCTCACCCAAGCGGAGTACAAGGCAGGAAGTAATTAAACTCAGAGCTGAAATCAATATACTAAAACAAAGAGAATAATACAAAGAATGAATAAAAAAGAGTTGATTATTTAAAAAAATCAACAAGATAGACAAACCATTATCTAAACTAACAAAAAGATAGAGAGGGAGAGAGAGAAGAGAGGGAAGAGAGAGAGAGAGAGAGAGAGAGAGAGAGAGAGAGAGAGAAGAGGGAAGAGAATATCCAAATTAACAAAATCAGAAACAAAGAAGAGGGACATAACAAGAGACACCTGAGAAATTCAAAGAATCATTATTTCATACATTAAAAGCCTGTACTCCACAAAATTATAAAATCTAAAAGAAACGGATAATTTTTACAATAAATACCACTTACAAAAATTAAATCAAGATCAGACACATGGACATATGACCTGAGGAAATAGAAGCAGTCATAAAAACAAAAACAAACAAACAAAATGGGGCCAGATGGTTTTAGTGCAGAATTCTACCAAACTTTTAAAGAGCAGCTAACACCAATACTTCTCAATTTATTCCATAAAATAGAAACAGAAGGAACATTGCAAAATTCATGTTATGAGGGCACAGTTATCCTGATACTCAAACCACACAAAGATTCAACAAAGAAAGAGAATTACAAACCAATTATACCCATAAACATGGATGCAAAAATACTCAATATAAGCCGGGCGGTTGTGGCGCACGCCTTTAATCCTAGCACTCGGGAGGCAGAGCCAGGCAGATCTCTGTGAGTTCAAGGCCAGCCTGGGCTACCAAGTGAGTTCCAGGAAAGGCGCAAAGCTACACAGAGAAACCCTGTCTCGAAAAATCAAAAAAAAAATACTCAATATAATACTGTCAAACTGGATCCAAGAACACATCAAGAATATCATTCACCATGATCAATTAGGCTTCATCTCAGAGATGCAGGGATGGTTCAACAAACTAATATCAGCCGATGTAATCCACCATATAAACAAATTGAAATAAAAAAAAATACATGACCACCTAATTAGATGCTGAGAAAGCCTTTGACAAAATCTAGCACTGCTTCATGATAAATGTCTTGGAGAGATTAGGGATATACGGGTCAGACCCCAACATAATAAAGGCAATTTCCAGCAAGCCAATAATCAACATCAAGTTTAATGGGTAGAAACTCAAAGCAATTCTACTAAAATCATGAACAAGACAAGGCTTTCCATTCTCTCCATACCTATTCAGTATACTAATTGGAATTCAGGCTGGAACAATAAGACCATTGAAGGTAATCAAGGGGATACAAAGTGGAAAGGAAGAATTCAAGGTATTGTTATTTGCAGATGATATGATAGTATACATAAATGACTCCAAAAATTCTACCAGGAAACTCCTACAGCTGATAAACATCTTTAGTGAAGTGGCTGGATACAAACTAACTAAAAAGAATCAGCATCCTGCCTATATACAAATGATAAATGAGCTGAGAAAGAAATCAGGAAAAAGTATCTTTCACAATAGTCACAAATACTATAAAAAAAATCTTGGGGTAACTCTAACCAAGCAAGTGAAAGACTTGTATTACAAAAAAATTTCAAGTCTTTAAAAAAAATTGAAGAAGATATTAGACGATAGAAAGATCTCCCATGTTCATGGATTGGTAGAATTAACAGTAAAAATGATCATCCTACCAAAAGCAATCTACAGATCCAACACAATCCTTATAAAAATTTCAACACAATTCTTTCTTTACAGATCTCAAAGGGTAACACTCAACTTCATCTGTAAAAAAAAATAAAAAATAAAAAAATAAAATCAGGATAGCTAAAACAGTCCTGTATAATAAAAGAGCATCCATAGGTGTCACCATCCTGGACTTCAAGCTGTACTACAGAGCTATAGTAATAAAAAACTTGATGGTATTAACATAAAAAGAGAGATGTTCATCGGTGGAGTCCCAGACATAAATCCACACACTTATAGCACCTAATTTTTGATAAAGAACCCAAAATACACAACGGGAAAAAAAAGAAATATTCTTCAACAAATGGTGCTTGTCTAACTGGATGTCAGCATGTAGAAGAATGCAAACTGATCCATATCTATCACCCTGCATAAAATTCAAGTACAAGTGGATCAGAGACCTCAACATAAAACCAGACACATTGATCCTAACGGAAAAGGAAGTGAGAAATAGCTTTGAACTCACTGGACAGAAGACAGTTCCCTGAACAGAACAACAACAGCACAGGCACTGAGAACGACAATCAATGAATGAGACCTCCTGACACTGAAAAGTTCCTGTAAGGCAAAGGGCACTGTCCAAGTGACAAAACATCAGCCTACAGAATGGGAAAAGATTTTCACCACCTCCACATTAAACAGGGGACTAATCCAAAATATTTAAAAAACGTAAGAAACTAGGCAACAGCAAAGCAAATAATCCAGTTTAAAAAAAATGGGAACAGATCTAAATAGAGAATTCTCAACAGAGGACTCTTGAATGACTGAAAAATATTTAATAAATGTTCAACATCCTTAGCCATCAGGGAAATATAAATCAATAATACTTTACGATTCCATCTTTTAGCTGTTAGAATGTCTATGATTAAAAAAAAAATACAAGTGACAGCTCGTGCCAGCAAGGATATGGGTCAAGGGGAATGCTCCTCCATTGCTGGTAGGAGTGCAAACATGTACAGCCACTATGAAAATCAATATGGAGTTTTCTCAGAAAATTGAGAATTGATCTACCTCAAGACCCAGCTATAACACTCTTGGGCATATACCCAAATGACACTCCATCCTATCACAAGGACACTTGCTCAATCATGTTCATTGCAGCTTTATTCATAGTAGCCAAAATCTGCAAATAACCTAGATGTCCCTCAACCCAAGACTGGTTAAGGAAAATGTGGTACATTTTCACTCAGCTGATAGAAACAATGACATCATGACATTTGCAGGCAAAAGGATGGAACTAGAAAAGATCACCCTGAGTGAGGTAACCCAGATCCAGAAAGACAAACATGTTATGTACTAACTTATAAATGGATATTAGCTATTAAGTAAAGGGTAACCATGTTACAATCCACAGACACAGACAGCCTAAGTAACCAGGAGGGCTCAAGGTGAAATGTGTGGATCTCCTTAGAAAGGGGAAATAAAATAGATTTTGTGGGTGGACTGAGGGCAAGCTGGGATGGGAACAGGAGAGATAAGTTTGGAGGTGTGAGGAGGTGGAGGAAGAAAGTACTCAGAGAGATGAC
This sequence comes from Peromyscus nudipes, assembly GCA_902168325.1. Taxonomy (NCBI): domain Eukaryota; kingdom Metazoa; phylum Chordata; class Mammalia; order Rodentia; family Cricetidae; genus Peromyscus; species Peromyscus nudipes. The sequence goes on along the minus strand of CABHPH010162152.1, from coordinate 34,720 downwards.
TGGAATTTGGGGGACATAGAGGTGATGTAGAAACCTAGTGCAGTGGAAACTCCCTGGAATCTATGAGGGTGATCCTAGTGAAATCCCTAGTAATTTGTAGTGCAAATTAGCTCAACCTGGCCGTCTTCTATAACAAGGCAAGTCTCATCAGCCACAAAACCTTCGACCTACAATCTGTCCTTCCTGCAAGAAGTGTTAGGGTAATGGTGGTACAGAATTTGTGGGAGTCCAACTTGAGGCCTAGGCCAGGAGAGGGGACCCATGCCTGACACTGACTGGATAGCCAGGATCCAGAGGCAGGACAGCCTAAAGAACCAGGATAGAACCAAACAGTACTGGCAAAAGAACAAAAAAGGAACTGAAATGATTCCTAATTATGTAATGGCATCTGTTATACTCATAGATTGGTGCCTACCCCAAGTATCATCAGAGGAGTACCATTGAGCAACATGGGAACAGATACAGAGACCCACAGCCAAAATACAGGTAGAGCCAGGGGAATCCTTTACAAGAGGGGGAGGAAGGATTGTAGGAGCCAGAGGGGATTGGCAAGGATACCATGAGAACTTGGCTCACAAAATCAACTAAACAGAGCCCATAAGGGTTCACAGAGACTGAAGAGACAAACAAGAACCCTTTATGTGTCTCAACTAGGTCATTACATATACCTTATGATTGTAAATCTTGGTGTTCTTGTGGGACTCTCAACAGTGGGAGCAGGGGGTGTCTCTGACTCTTTTGCCTATGCTTGGGACATTTTTCCTTCTATTGGGTTTCCTAGTCCAGCTGTGATATGTGATATAAGGGTTTATGCATAGTCTTATTGTAATTTGTTAGGCCGTATTTGTATTTGGTGGATATCCCTTGGAGGCCTTTTTTTTTTTTAAGGGAAATGGAGGAGTAGTGGATGGGGGTATTTGGGAAGACACTGGGCAGAGTGGAGGAGTGGAAATTGCAATTGCAATTGGAATGTAATGTATGTCAGAAATATAAAAGAAAAAATCTTTTGAAACTGAAGGAGACAAGCGGAAAAAAAAAAAAGATGCCAGTCAATCTGTCCAGACTATCTACAGTAGCTGATGTGGGTGGATTAAGAGGACCCCGGATTCTTCCAGCTTACTACTTATGTTCTGCATAATTACATTGCTTATTCCTTCCACAAGCTGCTTTTGGACTCTTAGAACAGCCAGATATTCTCTGTGTTGGAACACTGACACCCACTGGTTATTTCTAATAGTGACCAATACACTCTTTCTTAAAAATAAAATTCCTCACAAATAACAATCATGATAGATATTTGCAAGGTTAAGGGGGTATTACAGAAGCACAAATTGAGAAAGGAGGAGAAAGAGTAACACGCAAGCTTAAGAGGAATAGTCAGTGAACTGGGAATGTTTGACAAGTAAGAACACAGTGGTCAGTTATTTCCACCCTCAATCTGTACAAAGAAATCTCAAGAGTTATCTCCTAAAATATACCTTATAAATATTTGAATCAAGTAATTTTTTTTGTTTTGGTTTTTCAAGACAGGGTTTCTCTGTGCAACAGCCCTGGCTGTCTTGGAACTAGCTTTGTAGACCAGGCTGGCCTTGAACTCACTGAGAGCCACCTGCCTCTGTCTCCCAAGTGTTAGGATTAAAGGTTTGCACCAGCACCGCTCGGCTTGAATCAAGTAATTTTAAAACTTATCTAAAATGATAAAACAGGTGAACAAGACTGCCTTGATCATGGATCCCTGTCTCTGGAGGTACCCAGTGGAAGTTGTAAGTGATGTGGAGAAGCGTCCCAGCTTAAAGCGCTGAGTGCATGATATACAAGGGCTCAGAGTAAACCTGAGATTATGCATCTTAGAAGGTAATAGCTCTCATAATGAAAGCTAACTCCACGAATATACAAATTATGGAAATGTGTTTTTAATTTTAAAAATTCTACTTAGAAATGTGGGTGTTTCCCAAACCAGAGACTTTGCTATCAGTCATCAATTTTAATTACTCATTATAGCAAATTATTAGAAGTATCTATAATTTTCCACATGTGAGATAATTTTTGTCACTCCATATAGAATGACTCACTCTCTCTTTCCTCATAATTCCTGACCTTTTAAAAACTTCAAGTTTCATGATAAAACTAATCTTGGTTATAAAAGGGACCAATCCGTCTAGCTGGTAGAACCACATTCTGAGGTCGTGTTAATTTTGGAGGAAGTCAGCTCTCTTCTTACACCATATGGGGCCCCAGGATTGAACTTGGGTCATCAAGTGCCTTTATGTGCTGAGCCATCTTGCTGGCTACATTTTTACTCTCCCTATTAAAATGATGAAAGATAAGCAAGTTTTATGTATCAGTGACTTGACTATGTTGCTCTGCCCTTAATATTAAGCAACCATCAAAGCATTAAAGGGAGGGAGAGTATTCTAAGGCCAAGGGTTGCTGTAGCAGTTCAGATAGATATTTTACCACTCTCATTTTTTAAATAGTTTCATTATGGGACTCAAAGCAACTGCCAACAGCAGAAGCAGTAGGGTGTGATGATATATTGTGCACCCCAATATATTGTGTACCCTAATAGTGTACCATAATAAACTTATCTGGGGTCAGAGAACAGAACAGCCACTAGATTAGATGTAGAAGCCAGACAGTGGTGGCACACATGCCTTTACAGAGATCCATCTGGATCTCTGCAAGTTCAAGGCCACACTGGAAACAGAGCCAGGCATGGTAGCACACACCTTTAATCCCCGCACTTGAGATGGATCTGCACATAAAATCAGTTGCCAACAAAAAGGAGAAACAACCTCACTATTTAATGCCAATTATTAAGGATAACAGTTTAATTTTATTTATTTATTTATTTATTTATTTATTTATTTATTTATTTATGTGTGTGTGTGTATGCGTACGCATGCACATGTGTTTTGGGGGGTTGGGTAGGCAATGCATGTGTGCATGTGGAAGTCAAAGGACAACTTTAAGCAGTCAGTTCCTTTCTTCCACCATGTTGGTTCCAGGAACTGAACTCAGTTCTTGATGGCAGGCTCCTTTATCTAATGAGCCATTTTGCTGACCCTATAAAGAATACTAAACTGTGTTGTCTGCATTTCTTTGCTTGAAAAACCTATAGCAAGACAACTCAGGCAATAAGCAATAGTGACGGTATCTGTATTTACATGGGGTGTTTCAACCATCTCCCTTTCAGTTCACACTGGAGCCTACTTATCCCATGAGAACTCCCAAGGTTCGTGAATAATAACACAATGATTTGAAGCAGTCATCCTGAGTTAGACAGTTTCTTCAGAACACAAAATGTAAAATGTCAAGGGAAGGACCTGAGAAGTATTTACCTCAAAGAATTCTGTTTCTCAGATAAACCTCCAAATAATAACATCTTCAGGAAGAAATCAGAGAGATATATTACTAAGAACCTTTAAACACCTCAGTCTGATCTGTTAGTTAATATTGATGTTAGGTACTTATTTCCCACCTGGATTTCTATATAAATACATGATTTTATCTGTCTTATAGAAGTAGCAATAACTTTTAACTATATAGTATCATTGAGCATTGTAAACTTAGTGTCTAAATTATTCTCATTTATGTGTGTGTACCATTTACTGTTAAATAGGTACTATACACCAGACCCAGGGATCATTTAATATTCTCAATTTCAAAAACATTTGTGGTGGCTCATGTGATATATCCATGAGCAATACTCCTCTCTCTCCAACCCTGCTGCTTTCTGGGGAGTCGTACAGAAATAAAGATGTGTCTACTTTAGGAATTTCTTGCCCTTTTGTTCCAGACACACACTTGACAGTAGAATTGGTCTGAAATTGAAAGACAGAGAGGAGGTTTCACTCATTCATCTTAGTTTACTTCTGGGCATTAGGTCTATTTGCTAGCCATTCACTGAAAAGCAACCACGAAAGGGTTCGGATTGTAATTTCATGTGAAGTTGCATTTTCAGAACTGACAAAATGGAAAATGGAAAAACCTTCTCTACCTGCTGAAATGGGATCCATTTGTGTCTTTCTCAATAGCCTGCCTCAGATTATCAAAGATGATAAAACTGTGAAATCAATGTTCACTTCATCTTCAAAGCAACTACGGGAGAAAACGTGGATAGTTTTACATCTAAGCACACTGACCCATCCTTGCTGGAGTTGGTGAATCAGACCCTCCCAGGCCTCCTGGGTGTCCAACCCCAGGAGCTTTGCCCCCTGGGTTTGCAGATATTCAGATTATTTATAGGAAAGAGTGCCACTGTCTGCTTTCCAGATTATTTCATGATGACAGTATCCTCTGCAGAGCAGATCCCCATGGAACTTGGAAGTGAAAGTGTGTGGATCCACAGAGGGTCATTCTAAGACTCTTCAGAGGTTAACAATTTACAGTATTTGACAATTCCTTAATCTTAGTAGACAAAAGGAGATAGGAGAATAGTGTGGACTTAGTAGTTTATAGAAGTATTAAATGATCTCATCCTCTTGTTTAATATTTAAGGTTAAACATTTTTTTTGCTCTAAGTTTTTCCATGATTAGATGAGTCCTGAACATTTATTGATAAAAATGTATACAGTAATGATTGTGTGTTCTTCTTGACTGTGCTGTTGCGTGTCCTCATTACCCCTGACCTTTGCTCCATGGCAAGCACGCTCAGGCTTTGGAGGACTAACCGGACTGTCTCCAGATGGAAAGCAGAGCTCCCAGTAGGCTGAGCAGTCAGCCATCTGTTAGGATGATCATATCCTAAGCAAAAGGTGGTTTATGCCACATCATTCCATATGAGGAGACAGCAAATGAGAAACCTCAAGGCCTTTCAGAACTCACAGAATCTTTCATGTCAGATCCCCTGCAGGAAGACAATCCCAAATTAGAAACACATGCTTCACTGGAGAGCGTTCATCTGCCACCACCTTAGGGGCTCCATTCTGAGTGATGAAGGCATCACACAGACTGTGGTAGGACACTGTGGCTTCCCTCCAAGTGCACTTTGTAAATCAGCGCATGCAAGAGAAGGGACCTTTCAGCATCTCTCTTTATGAGGCACATCTGAAACCCACACTCCTACACCATGCGAATGAGTAAACGAGATTACACACATAGAATCATTAACATGGCACCTGGAACGTGTGCCCATTGCATGACATTATAAAAACATAGATTGGGAGGTGACGTTTACATGCTAACTATTAACTATTTCAAAAAAAAAGTAATTTAATGCTCTTTAAAAATAATGACAACACAGAGAATAAGACACAGCAATAAGTATATGAATTATTGTAACAATAGAAGTAGTCCCATCATTTTATAAGACATACCTTGCTTGATAAAAACTTTTTAGATTTTTGCTTTACTACAGTTACAGTTATTTTGTTGCCAATTATGAATATTATGAATTTCATTTTTTTGCTTGCATTTCTGTTTACAAATTGCTAAATGGTCTTATTAGTAAAAAAAAAAAAACACAGAGCCAGATATAGGGGTGAAAACCTGAGAGATCAGAGGAATAGGAAAAGCCACAAGCTAATCTCACCTCACTGACACCTCAGCTTCCAAAGAGACCTATTTCCTGTATACCCATGCCTATTTTCCTTTCTGTTCTGCCAACTCATTTCCTCTCTCCTCTCACCTACATCACTTCCTGTCTGTCTGTCCAGACCTCCAGACCTCTACGGTTAATGCTGGAATTTAAGGCATGTGTCACCATGCTTGGCTCTGTTTCCAGTGTGGTTCTGAACTCACAGAGATCCAGACAGATCTCTGCCTCTCGAATAATAGGATTAAGGGTGTATGCTACCATTGCCTGACTTCTATATTTAATATATTGTCTGGCTTTTTCCTCTGATCCTCAGATAAATTTTATTGGGGGACACAGATAAAATATCACCACACATTTCCTCTCTCCAAAGAATTTGAAACCTAGATTCTTGTCCAAAACATGCTCAAAATTTTGTAAACAATAAAAAATTCTGAACTTTATTATGATAATGACTGTGTGGTTACACAGTGAAGGACATAGGCATTTTCTACTCTCTTCTTGAGTTTCTCTGGCACAAAAATCAATCAGTCAGGTCCTAGTCTCCTATGGGAGCATATGGGAGTGGCATTTCTGCGGCTGTTCAGTAAAATGTGCTAGTGCAGGGTGTCCTGCATATAATCCCTGCCAGCCACCTAGAGCAGCATGGTTAATAAAGCCCTGTCTTTTTGGAGATTAGGAACTCTCCTGACATGTTATAGTGAATTCTGGACAGATTAGAAGTCCTTCCTGTTCTGAGAGAGTAGGCCTGAAAATAGAATAAAAATACTTCACAGTTTCACATTTTAGCACCGCAGGTAGTAACTGCTTTCAAAGTAGCTGTGGCTATAGAATGTAGCAGGAAAACTCTTTTGACAATGTAATAGTACTTGTCATACATGGAGTAAGCAGTCATAACATTCGAGACATCTCTTGTCACCTCCAGTTGTGCTGCCTTTGTAAGAGTTAACAACTGGGAAAATTCATCCTTGAGAACCAGTTAGGTGAGCACAGATCCCCTGGAAAACACTGTGGGGTTGGGGGAGTGGACACTGTTTTTAGCTCTCTGGGAATGAAACAAAGATTTACTGCTATTCAAGTGGATCTTATTCTAGAAAAAATAACTGAGCTAAAATCAGCAAGCTTCAGTTGTTTTGACATACTCTAGTCCCACCACATTCCCTCTAGCTCTACAAGAGCCCTAAAATAGAACAGCCCACCACCACTCTGAAGATAGGAAGTTGGGCAATCCACCAATGGAACACAGTAAATTCAGAGCCCCCTAAGGATTTATCCCCACACACTTGTCACCATTTAGTATGTTTGGTGTCTCTCTAGAAGATTCTGCTTTCCTTGCAAGGCTGTCTTCATTTGCCTTGTCTTTTAAATCACACAAAGCAAAATGACAAATGGTGACAAGTATCATTTCTACTGGTTGTGTCCATGTCAGAGGAGCAGCGGACGGCAATTGAAGTTCAGGTGTCAGCCCACCAGTAGGAAAATCCCTGATGGGTGAATCTAGGATAGGCAAGGCCCCAAGACCACAGACCCTAGAATGTTTTGTTTCTATTGTGCCTTTATATGTTCGCTGCTGTTATCTTTCTATGGTCTCTGACATGGTGTGAATGGGTGTGGGGAGATCCTCACTGCCTGTAATATAGTTTGTTTATCTTATGTAAACATCCCGTCCTACTGAACATTTTTACCTGTGGATTATAATGAAGTTGATTTCTTCCTAAGCTGTACTGTCTAATTGATAATAGTAACATTAGTTTAAATAGAGTTTTGATGGTAAAAAATAAAATAAGGAAGTGTCACACAGCTAGAACACATGAGTTTCTATTGAGGAGCTGTATAGACTGTGGCTTAGGTTAACGATTAAGAAAAACAATTGAGTCCCAGTTAGCCTAGCTAGTTTAAATTCTTTTAGCCTTAATGTTGGGAGATGTGTTCATAGGTTACAGAGTGAAACAAAGCTTTGAAAATAACTTAAAGTTAGACTAAGATGTTTTTGTCAAATAGCTTTGAGGTGAAAAACCCAAGAAGATAATCTAAAGTTTCAGAAAGGCACATAGTTGAATGCTGAACTCTTTATGGCCAGGGAACAAGAACAAAGAAGCCCAATTATTACTAGCTGAAGCACTTTTCTTGCTAGAAATTGGTTGATGACCAAAGATGATGATTAATATCTTGTACCCATTTTTGCCCTCAATATCCTGACACAAAAAACTATTGATGAGTGGGTATGTACCCTAAAAATTTAAAGTAGTGTTGACTGATTCTTTTTCATACATAAAAGTTTAGGTTTGTGATTCCTTATAAGGTCATCTTTCAATATAAGTAATAAAGTAATTGGCCCTTTCTTTGTAACTGGTTAATCTATAACAAGTTGCTTGGGTACGAATATATGTGGGTTCTTGGGAAAATTTGTTTTTCACATGTAATACCTAAAATGTTTAATCATGTAAGGGATATGTAAAACATGCTTTTTTTACCGTTTGTTTTGTATTCATTGTAATCATTCACTTGAAAAAAAACAGAATGTAACCACATTGTAATTCCTATATTGCTTGAAAAAACATTGTTGGGGTATATAAGCTGCAGAAAAAGAAGTATACAATAGAAAGAACACAAAAAGAGCACAGAAGAATAGAGAATAAAAAAGGAAAAGTGAGGGTCTGTTTCCCTTAACCCCAGTCAGATAAGAAAGTCTAGTATGTGCCAACTCTGTGGATTTCCCTTTGAACCCTGTGCTGCTGGAGGCTGCCCCTGCCCAGGCAGCAATACTTTCCACATGCTTATTGTCTTGGTCCATCTATTTTGCAGAAATGTTTATTCAAATCACTTATCTGACTTTTGGTTTCATTTGTCAGCTAGTTTGAGGTTTGTATGAGTTCTACATACATTTTAGATTTGAGACCTGTAAAATTTCCTACAATTTTGTGTCAGTGAAAAGCTTTTTTAGTCAAAAATTTAGAAACTATCGGTTCAGAGAGAGAATATCCTGAGAAGGTGTTTGCTGTCTGTATTGCCACAGTGTTAAAACCTTTATATGTGAAAAGTGGTTATAGGAGATAAGAAAAAGATTGCTTGTAGCTGGATTTTGAATGACTAATTTCTAGATTGCCAGTAAACTTATACTTTAGCCTGTTATCCATATGATCTAATATAGAGGCTTCAAGGGAGTCAAAACAGATACTTTAATGTTACTTTTATTGAAGCATTTCATAATGAGGTCCATCTACACTGAAGGCTGTCTTCATTCCAGATCTTGAAAACTTGCCTTTAACCCATCCCTCTTCTCCCCTCTGACCCCTCCTGTGTTCCCTAGCACCTCTCTCCCTTCCCCTCCTCTTCTGTGTCTCTCCTCCAATGCTCCTGCTCTGTTACTCCACTAATTTTCATTTTTAATTGAGACTATGTTTATTTCAAGACATTCAAAATTATCCTAAGAAAAATAACCCAAGTATGAACACTATGACTTGGTGAAACTGTGAGACAATTAATTACTGTGCATGGATTTCTTTCTCACTTAGATTGCTAGACTCTAACCAAATGAAAAGAGGAACAAATCTCTGCTGTGCAAATTGAAGGGCAGCCAGTAGAGGGCAGGGTTGCTTCAGCTATAACCAAGTAATTGCTGCTACTTTAATTCACAGAAATGAACTATAAGGGTAATTTCATCAAAGACTAGAGAAAATATTATGATGAAAGGAGAGGTCAATGTACCAGGTGTCAGATGAGATTTCATTTGCACCATTTGCAAGCCAACTCACCAGCACTATCCATTAAAATCCAAAGGTAAGGGACATTAAATACATGAAGATTATTAACATTTTTGTTGGAAAGTACTTCCAGAATGAAAACATCAGTGGGAATCCAGTCAACTGTTTTATCTTACATAGGAGAAGTAAAGTCATGTATAGATGTATGAAATTGACTTTGGAAAATGTGATTTAATCTGTTGTATTCCTGTCAAACAAAGTAAGTAGTTCTTAAAGATTTGGGGAATAAGCTACGAGTTATGCTATATTAGTTTGCTACTTCTTTTACCTTTTTTGTTTTGTTTTCTTTTTTGAGACAGGGTTTCACTGTGTAGCACTGTCTGTGCTGGAACTTGCTCTGTAGACCAGGTTTGCCTTGAACTCACAGAGATCTGTCTGGCTCTCCCTCCCAAGTGCTGGGATAAAAGGCATGCACCATCACTGCCCAGTTTTCTTTTACATTTTTAATTAAAATTTTAAACTAAAAAAATTACATCACTTCTCCCTTTCTCTCTCCTACTTCCTACCTCTCCCATCTTAGCAACTCCCTCTACAACTGATGGCCTCTTTCAAAAAAATGTATTGCTACACAATCAAATGCTTAAATATATAAATACAGTGTGCTGAGTAATTAAGTGTGGCTCAGATGTATATGATTTCAGTGTTGTCCGTTTTGCATTCGATAACTACTTTGGGGGTTATTCTATGGGAGAGTGCTGTAGATATCACTCTGTATAAATAAAATGCTGGTTGGCCAGTAGCCAGGCAGGAAGTATAGGCGGGACAAGCAGAGAAGAGAATTCTGGGAAGTGGAAGGCTGAGGCGGGGAGACACTGACAGCCGCCGCCATGAGAAGATGTTAAGGTACCAGTAAGCCACGAGCCACGTGACAACTTATAGATTAATAGAAATGGGTTTATTTAAGATATAAGAATAGTTAGCAAGAAGCCTGCCACGGCCATAGAGTTGATAAGTAATATAAGTGTCTGAGTGATTATTTTGTAAGTGGGCTGTGGGACTGTGGGGGCTCGGCGGGAGCCGGAGAGAAAAACCCCAGCTACAGGAGAGTTTATTTCTCCCCCTCTCAGCAGTCATTAGTTAACTGCAGATCTTTGTCTAGAAGTAAGACCCCAGGATATTCCCCCCTTATGCATTAGCATGTCAGTTCACATGCTCACTGCTTAGGTCTTGTTTAGGCAGGCCTACTGTTGTGACAGCCATCATGGGTGCAGCTTTTCTGTCATTTCTAGGAGACACAATCTCACCGAAGACCCCAGGCTTCTGGCTCTTACAGTCTTTCTGCTCTGCCCCCAGTTCCTCAGTGTTCCCTGAGCCTTAGGTACAGGAAATTTGACGTGGACTTATCAGTTGGAGCTGGGATTCTCATGATCTCTTGATCTCTGTATTATAGCTAGTTGTGGTTTTCTGTAATTGTCTCCATTCGCATCAAGTGAAGCTTCATTGATGAGAGGTGAGAGATATACTTATCTGTGGGCATATGGATACATTTTACTATGTACTTTGGAATTATTTTTCGCCTAGTAAAGTGGAAGCAATAGGTTCTTTTTTAAGTTCGATGACCTCACTAGCCCCAGTAGTTGACTAGGTTTCTAGTACCAGCTATCATGTCCCTCCCATGGAACAATCTTAATTAAAATTAGACATCTGCTGGTTACCACAAAGATATGAACGCCAATACTGAACCTTTACAGATGTCATGGACATCACGTCTGGTCAGTACTATGTATTGCTCCCCTCCTTTGACAGCTTACAGAGTACTTTCTGATCCTATGAATATTAGACATCAAGAAGGAGGCTTCCAGGTTGATCCTTATCAAATCTTCTGAGTCCTGTATCTAAAGTACGCAGTATCTTCAGCACTGGAGATTTACCTTCAATGTCTGAGAGGCAACTGAGGGCAACACCAATAGTCTATGCTGTTCTGAGAGTCAATTGGATGATCCTGACCAAGAACATGAATGTAGGTTTCTTGAACCAGGTACTTGAGTTTTTGTTAGTCTATAGCTCTTGTGGAGAATACTGTCAACACAAGCCAAGTGGCATAACTCTATTTAGTGCATGTGAGCACGCCTGTGCACGCGCGCGCGCGCGCACACACACACACACACAAAGAGAGAGAGAGAGAGAGAGAGAGAGAGAGAAATATTCTGTATAATTTGTATAGTATAGTATGTATGGTTTCTCCATTTGTTGCCCAGAATCAACTTGTGAAATAAAGGGTTTATTACACCTGACAGGCTAGAGTCCATCATCAAAGGAAGCCAGGGCAAGGCAACAGCAGGGATCTATTGCACCTTCCTCAAAGGTTTCTGCTAGTGCCAGGCCTCAGTTGCTCTCACACATTGCCAGATATGGCTACCTCCTTAAGACATAGCTTTGACCGCCTATGGGCCACAGCTTCTATGTTATGACTCTGAGGAAATAGTTCCCAGATTTCACCTGGCTGATGCTTGTCTCTTGTTAATCTCAGCTGAATTTTCAGCTCCAGCTAGCCTGTTTCATTGTAACACTAAAGCACACAAGTCCACAAATCGCATTTTTATTTTTTCTTTTTGAAATACATAATATAATGACATCATTTCCCTCTTGCTCTCTCCAAACCCTCCTACACATCTACACATCTTTCCTTGCTCTCTTTCAAATTCATGGCCACTGTTTTCATTAATTTTTGTTACAAGCATCATATATATATATATATACATATATATATATATATACTATGTTCCTAAATATACCCTGTATACTTTTATTTGTATGAATGTATTCAAGACTGGCTATTCTTTGTTAAAACCATCATATACAATCCTGTTAAAATATTTGAGTGACTTTCAAACTTTCCTCTGACTCTTTACAAGCGAGGCGTCTATCTGGAGGGAAAGTGTTCCAACATTTGTTAGGTTTTATGTATTGTAGACAGTATGTCTTTCCTCAGTTATTGGTTAGATGTCAGCAAGAACATTATAATAACTTGAGCAAGTTGTGGAGAGCAAGCCAGTAAGCAGCATTCCTCCATGGCCTCGTTTTCAGTTCCTGCCCTGCTTTAGCTCTTGCTTTGGCTTCTCTCATAGTGACAGATGTAATCAGGACATGTAAGCCAAATGAAGACTTTCCTCCTCAAGCTGTTTTTGGTCATATTGTTTATCTCAATAGAAACCAAACTAGGAAAACGCTAAAGCAGAAAAAATTATTTTATGCTATTTTTTCTTATCATAATAATTTTTTCTCAGTGAGAAATAATTTTTAACACATTACTTTAGCTTACAGATGTATTTGGATGATTTTATAAAGTAGACCTCAACATTTATAGTCAAAAGAAAACCAGGCACTTAATCTTGGTTAAAAAAATGCAGTGAAAAGGAATGTTCATGATAAATGAAGACCACATGAGAATAGGAAGAAGCAAAGTGCTGGAGAGGCCCACAGAAATCCACAAAGATGCCCCCACAATAGACTGCTGGCAATAGTCGAGAAATAGCCCGATCTGACCTACCCTGGTGATAGGATGGCCAAACACCTTAATTGTCATACTAGAAACCCCATCCAGTGACTGAGGGAACTAGATGCAGATATCCACGGTCAGGCCCTGGGGGGAGCTCTGGGAGTCCAATTGGCGAGAAGGAGGAGGGTTTATGTGAGCAAGAGTTGTTGGGACCAGGGATGGATGGAATACAGGGACAAGTGGCCAAACGAATGGAAACACATGAACTGTGAACCAATGGCTGAGGGGCCCTCAACTGGATCAGGCCCTCTGAATGGGTGAGACAGTTGATTGGCTTGATCTGTTTAGGAGGCATCCAGGCAGTTGGACCGGGTCCTGTGCTCAGTGCATGAATTGGCTGTTTGAAGCCAGGGGCTTAGTAGAGACCCTTGGCTCAGTCTGGGAGGAGGGGACTAGACCTGCCTGGGCTGAGTCCACCAGGTTGATCTCAATCCTCGGGGGAGTCTTTGCCCTGGAGGAGATGGAAATGGGGGGTGTGCGGGGAGGGGGGGGGAGGGGCGCAGGGCGGCAGGAGGGAGAACGGGGGAATCTATGGCTGATATGTAAAGTTGAATTATATTGTAAAATAAAATAAAATAAATTCAAAAAAATACTTAAAAAAATAAAACATCATGACAAAAGTTAAAAAAATGCAGTGAAAATGAAAGTCTTTAGTATTCTCTAAAGAACTATATTTTACTCTTAGGAGATTGTAGTCATGAAATACTCTAGCATATAAATAAAATATAGTGTTATTTTCTCTACTTGTCTTAGTAGATTTGGCCATTCCCATTAAATAAAACATTTTTGGTACACTGTATTTCATTTCAGGAGCCTGCATCTAAATATGTCTGCTTAAAAGTTAAGTACAGATTTATGTGTCTTTTATGCTGACCAGTCTCACAAATGTGGTGACTAAAGCTTAAACATAAAAGGCATTGTATCATACAGACAATTACTCATCAATCCATTGATATGAGCAAGGTAAACATAAACCAGAGCATTTCCAAACCAATTCTTTGGTTTTTAAATTACATGACTGATACTTTTTATGAACAGTAACTTAAAATCATATTCCTTTAATATGAATTACTTTGCCATCTTCCTCTGTGTGCATCCCTCCTTCATAACAATGTCTGATAGCTTATTTTTTATTTAACATCTATATAAATCAATCAATAGTTGAAGTAAAAATGTAAGTAGAAACAAATTATCTCAGTGAGCCATAATCTTTCTTCAGTGCATCCTTCTCACTCCTGTGACAGATTGCAGCAGTATGTAGGACTGTAGAGAAATTCCTGTGAGTGAAATGAGCTAGAAAATATAACTTAGTTCACTATGGTTACTACTGTGGCAGCAATGACATTTGAAGCTTAGTTGACAGGAGCCATTGTCTTCTGATCATAGCAATATCCACATAATTTAGATGATACAGTTAAAGAAAATGAGGACTATTTTCCTTCTCAGTGATCCTTAGTTTCCTATAGTTCTTTGTATAGGTTGAGGCCTTCTGAGATTTTCCTTTTCTACTTTAGCATGTCCACTGTAGTTTAGCCTATTCATCTCATGTTTAGGCAAGAGCATCAAATTGTCTATCGAATACCAGTTGATCAATCTTGAAAATATATTAGTTCAGTTGAGACAGGTCCCGGCCCATTCCCTCCTGCATCAAGGCTGCACAAGATGTCCCACCATAGGCACTGGGCTCCAAAAAACCCATTCATGCACCAGGGACACATCCTAAGCCCACTTCCAGGGGGCTCCCCAAGGGAAGCCTTGCCATGGGGGAGTTGGGATGGGGGGTAGGTGGGGAGGGAAGGCTGAGGCGCAGGAGGAGGGAGGAGAGGGGGAATCTGTGGTTGGTATGTAAAATGAATAAAAAATTTCTTAATAGTAATAAAAGAAAAGAAAAGGAAAATAAAAAAGAAAATATATTAGTTCAAGAAACATAAAGACTGAGTAGGCTAAACTCACATATTTAGAACTCTCTCTCTGTGTGTGTGTGTGTGTGTGTGTGTGTGTGTGTGTGT
>CABHPH010162152.1:0-19812 GCA_902168325.1 Peromyscus nudipes | reverse complement strand
AGAGAGAGAGAGAGAGAGAGAGAGAGAGAGAGAGAGAGAGCATTGAGATGGCATAGTATTAAGGCACTCAAATATTATATTTCAGCCAAAACTAATTAGTTGTTTGCCATTTGCAGATTGTCTTTGAAAAATTGCTATTTGTTTGCTTCTGAACAACATTCTAAATTTGAATACTCCTAAATGACAATGATATTAAGCACTAGGGCTAATAATTCTAGGAGAAGGAGCAATATGTCCCAATACCTAATAAGTCATTTTTTTCTTCAGATAACATCAGAAGGTGACTCAAGAAGATGGACCACTTCAGAATCAATCCTCAGATATCCAGCCATCTATGACTAAAACGCACTTTCTTAAACTTCCCTAATATTACTACACTCACATTTGATTTTTATGAAACAAATTTCTCAGTGTAGAATCTATGAATGAAAGACTGTTTATGAGTTGAAAGCTACTTGAAATATGACAAATTATATTCATTTACTGTCTTCCCAATTAGCGTTTGTCTCATGTTTATATTCCTGAATATTAGTTTATAATTTTAGTTCTAAATTCTATATTCAAAGCTATTGACATGTAAGGAGAATAAATAATCACTAAATGTAGCTGTATTCTCTTACTTTATATCCCAATTAGAACATGCACTGGGAAGAAATGAGACTGATTGACTAGAGAGATTCTTAAACATTTTACATTTAAGGGAATAATACTTGCAACTTGTTCTACAGTCCATTTCCTGCAATTATAAATCACTCTCAGTTCATTTGAACTCTATACTGCATATGAGAACACACCCAGTGCTTTTAGTTTGTCATCCTCATTTCCAGGAAAGAGTCTTATGAAGCAAAGGGCGTGACTATGTTTTATAATCCTAACTTAAGTATTTCACCATAAAAATTTACCATAGATCTTTTCTTTCTTTCACAGACATATGAAATAACTGAAGTCTCAGTCTCTATTATAAAAATATTATCAAATTACTCATTTGTTAAGAGGAAAATATGACACGAGGAAATGCTTGAAGGGAGGTATCTCTGCATCTACACATAAAATCTTTGTGTATGTTTTGTATGTGGGTATTAATGTGTAGCTGTTGGTTGTGCCATGGCTCACATGTGGAGGTCAGTGGACAACCTTGATGATTGTCAGTCCTTACCTCCACCTTAATATGCCATTGTGCATTTGAAGCTAAATGGACTTTAGTCTTTGGGGAATTCTCATGTCCCAACTCCCACCTCTCCACAAGAGCACTGTAATTCAGACAAGTGCTACTCCACCTGGCCTTAGGCATTCATATTTGGGTCAAGTGCTTGTGCAGCATGGGATATGACTCATTGAGCCATCTCTTGTCCACGTGCCTGTACTTTATCTGTAGCTATATCTGTATGCATACCTGTGTCATTATCTATCTTTATCTCTATACACTTTAGCGGAATTCATCTGGGTGAAACTCTAATGTAATGGCCATCTGCCAATACTTCCTTTACCCCTTGCTTATGACTATCAGAAAAGAACATATTATCTCATCACTGGAAGTAAAATGGATCCATTCAATTCCTAGCAGAATATTTTCTGCAGGCATTTAACAAAATGATGCTTGTTGGGAGTTTATAGCACTTTACATTCACAACATCACTTTAACATTAACTTTTTATTTTACCACAGCACCTAGAATATGCATTTTATATGAGCTGAGATTGCTCATAAGAGAGAATGGGCTTAACAGCCATAGACAGAGACATTAGGAGATGGGTTGAATTTTTAAATTTAGAGGACATGAAGGATCTTATCTGTTGATCCACCATTTTAAGTCATATTAATAGCAAATGATTTGGTCTCTTCCACTTACAGTGCTCTCTGCTGATCTCTCCCTGGGAAAGAGTGAAGTAATCAATACATATGACCCTATGAAATGTCATTCTTTACTGAAAGAAACTGAAAACTAAATATAAAACCTAAAGACTGAAACATTTAAATTTAGGACTTAAAAGGAAATAAAACTTTTCTTTTATTATCAATGGTATCAAATTGGTCATTCTGGGCATTCACTATAAATGAGGAATATAAATGAGCTATTGTGAAGAAATGTGAATAATGGCATGTAAAATATGAGTACATCTGCAGTTAACATCTAAATAGAAAATAAAAAAATCTTTGGATAATATCTAAATGGATGTCATAATTCATTTATGTGATTATATAAAAGCCCAATGACCAAAGGGCTATAGCTGAGTACAGCTATTACTATCAGAAATCATCTAAAGCAAAGGTTATTATTTAGATATCATTGCAGACAGTTCTTCCTGTTTAGTCAGTTATAACTGTTACCAGAGCAACTGTTTTCAAATTTTTGTGTATTTAAACATAACAGGAAATTTCTAAACTGCTAATTCCTGGGTTCTTCCAGAGAATATGTGTACACGTGCTCTAAAATCTGATGCCAGAATGTTAATGTGATGACTATAGCTTGCTGAGAGAACACCAAATCAGGAACAGATTCAGTATAAACAGATAACTGGCGCTCTGAGCATCTCAGAAATTAGGACTCCTGAATACTTCTTTCTGAATAAAAGTTGTTTATGCCGTGGCCTCTGCTCTTTAGGCAGATGTGATCTTCTGGCTTTAGTTAGTCTAATGTTCAGTCTCTATTCAAGGGTCAGAGACTAGAATTCATCCTTTGGAATTTTTTTTTTGTATATCCTTCAATGTTTTGATACAACCAAAGAGTTATATTTGGCCCAGGTTTCTGGCATGTAACTGGTTGGAATTTAGTGAGGAATTTGCTACTCTCAAGAGTTGTCATTTTGTAAACCCATTGACAGCTTTAAGATACAGGCTGCTCACCGGAACCCAAGGCAAGCCTAAACTGCAAATTTTCATCTTTCAGCAACAAGAGAGAGAACAGAAGCTGAAGCTGTGTGAAACTCATATATGTATAATGAAATATCCAGGGAAGCTCCTGGATGATGAGGTTCAGGATCTTCTTGGTTAGAAAAATCACTCATAGCTAGGTTTGGGCAGGTTGTTTTAATTCTATGAAGACTGAGGCACATGGCTTAGACTTTTCCCCATCTTAACCTGTGATCTGTCCACTCTTATTTTCAATAATTAAGTATAATAAATGTATACTTTTCTACAAATTAATTGAATCCTTCTGGAAGACATTGAAATTTGGGAAGAAGAATGTAGGAACCCCCAACTTTGTAACAATGCAGACAGAAGTGTAAATAATTTGAGAATTCAGTATTTGCCTCTGGTGGCTGAAATGAAAGAAGTCTTGAGGGACGGAACCTTTAAATCTGTGATTCCAAACTAATTTTAGGTGTTAGTGTTATAGTAGAATCAAATTCTACTTCGTCTAATTAATCTGGGAGAGTTGAACAATCGATATTAGAAAAAATAGCACATATTTGGTATTAAGCAGAAAATATCCTCAGTGGTTAGGCTTTTAATATATTGAAACAAGAAATAATTACTGCAAGGGCCACTTTATGAAGTCCTAAGCGATGTATGGCAATATGTGATTTAACTATATGTAAACCTACAATGAAACACAATAGGTGATTATAATAATATTTAATATGTATGCTTCAGAGTATTAATGAAGTGAATGAAGTTAGATTATAATGTCACTTATCTAGATTAGCAGTTACAAAGGATGATAGTTATATTTGTCATTGCTTTTCTCACTGGTACCATAGTGTCATGTAAATTAGTAACAGGGAAGCTTGTGCTTGAAGTAGTTCAGGAGCATGAATATTAGTAATCTGTTACAAAAATCTTTAAAATTTCCTTATAAATTGTAGTTTTATATTATTATCAGAGACTTTGTTATTTATATGCATCTTTGTTTTTAGATTTTAATTAACTTAATGTTATACATCAAAATTGCTTTGGTAAAGTTTTAATATAGATTTATGTGGCTTTTGAGATCAATTTAATCTAGACTTACTGAGATAAAGAAAATCACTAAGCTAGAAGATTACAGCCTTGCCTAAGCTGATGCACAGCCTGTGGTAATAGCAGGAAGTTCTAACTTACTTTTAGAATATTCACCTTACTTCTTCAAAGGCACAAAAAGTCCTTCTTGAAGAGTTTTGGGAAATATACTATATGCAAAGGATCTGTTGTTGTAAATAAATGGAATTCTAGTTTAAGTTAATGAAATTAAATAAATCTACAATGCTTAATTATTTCTACTTTAAGTATACTTGAGTCTGTTAGGAAACCATAGGAATAGATTATAATGTGCATGATGGGTAATTTCATTATGAAACAGGATTTTACTAAGTAGCCTAGTCTGGCCTCAAATTTTCTATGACCCTCCCTCATCACCCTCCAATGTGCTGGGAGAATAAGAATGAGTCTTCATGCACTATCTGTTCAAAAGATTTTAACCATTTAATTGTTTTAAAGACTTCCAGCTAAGTGATGTATATGGAACACATCTTGGTTTAAATGTTGCTTTTTCACACTGTAAGTTAAATTACTAACACTGGGACACATCTCTTTCAGAAGCTAAAAGGAATGAAAGACTAAACTATATTTAATTCCTTGTCATCAACCTGTATATTTAGTAACACCACAGTAGACATCATTCATCTGAATATCTATATAAGCAGCATCTATTATATCTAAATATAAACTCACTTATCCAACTTGATATTTGTTGTCAACAGTTTGTCTCAATATAATATTTATACACATTTTTATAATTACATGATTTGTTCTTTGTATGTTATTCTGTAAGTGTGATAGATATATTGTAAAGCTAAGTGATGGCTGACTACTAGAGTTAATAGCAATTAATGAAGAATAAAAATGATAGGCCAAAGTCTCTAGAGTTTACAATTCAGAAACATCAAGGAACTAGTAAAGGTTTAAAGATCAAGCATTATATTAGCTCAATGTCAGGATTACAAAAGTAATGCTGAAGAAATAGAAGAGGATGTTTTTAAAATTATACCCATCTCTGCTCACACAGGTCTACACCTAAGTTTGATACTTTTAAATTTACAGGACAGCTAATAATCAAACAACCGTGAAACTTATTGACATTACATCTTCAACAGATGATGAATGATAGATGCATAATAAATTATTGTGAAATATTAAAGATGTTTGTTATATTCATGCACTTTTAACTATTTACATCATTTATTTAGGAAACAAAAGTTGGCTATACATATGTCAAACATAGGTCCCACTGTTTACAAAGGAAAAATGGCTCATTGATCTACAAAAAAAATACTTAATATCCTTATTAAAGAATGGCATGGTTAGTTGAACATATAAAAGAATTAAGATCTAAACTAGATGGATTTGAAAATGGATTAAAATGGATTTGAAAATAAATAGTAGTCTTTGTTACCTGTGTGTTCTACTAAAATTAATTTTATGCTATCCTAAAATGGAAATAATATTTATTGATCCTGCATAGGAATAAACTCCTCATTTGAGGATTAAGTGAATATCTTCCATATCTATCTATCTATCTATCTATCTATCTATCTATCTATATATATATATATATACCTGATTATCTATCTATCATCTATCTATAGATCTATCATCTATTGATATATAATATATATTACATACAATATATAATATTGTATACGTAATATTACCTACAATTTATAGTTCTACATTGTAGTTACCAATTAAGATATTCAATGATGCATAGGAAACACTTCATACATGTTTTTCATTAAAACAGAATGGCTGTTTTGATGATTAATAGCTTATGGCCTTAAAAGTCATTTAAAGAACATTTCAAAATCCAGAGAGGATATTTGTATGATTATTATGATTGCTGAATAAATACATTACTGTAATACAAAGAACTATTTTTTGGTTCACTGTTTTTTAAACTTAATTGCAAAGTGGTGTTGGGGAGGAAAAGGCAAGCATGTTTCCTTGAGAAAACAGATTGTGAGCTTTACACCTTCCTCTCACTGGCCATCAAACACTTAAAAAAACACACACAGTAAAGAGAATGGCATGGTTTCAGTCTTCTTCTGTAGACTTTGGATATTTATCTATTAAATGGAGTTTAAAAATAAAAGATCATTACTTCAAAAATTTTGTTACTATTATTGCCATTGTTCAGAGTTATGTGCCATCTAATGATTATATATATGAAGGCTGTGCATACTGTTCTTGTCTGACTAGGAGAAGCTTATTTTTAGACATATCCACTCAACTTCTTCTGACCTCAGCTGTTACTTTTTTTTTCATTCTAGGAATATATGTGTGACAATAGCCTACCAACACAATGCTGTAATGTCAAGGTTAAAAGGGTACAGCTCTTCCCAACTTTCATCATATTCTTATTGCCAGAAACTAATACCCAACCATAAATATTAAATAAACATATTTGGAATGATGAACTAAAATTTGGAAATGAAGTAAAAGAAGCAACATGCAGAATACAGTCTGATGTGTTTAATACTTCACAAAGCTTTAAGTGGAAGAGTAATTTCATATCAATATTGTTTAAAACAATGGTATTATCAGGTAGTATTTTGTGTGATAATTGATATGTAGTATTTTGTAAATAAAATTGTAAATTAATTTAAAAGAAATTTTTAATGACAGAAAGTTGATTAAAATATACAGTGATGTGTTATTAATCACTTGTATTGCATGTTCATTGTGCACAAACTACAGCCATTCATGAAAGGGAAGTAAATCACAAGAAAAATCAGCTAACTATTAGGCAAGAAGTCATGGGTATATGCAGTTTTTTAAAAATCTAGAATGCGAAAATCTTCATAAAGACAATCTTTGTAGATGATCAGTAACAGAGAAGGAGACTTTTAGACAGGGAGGTAACCACAGGCATTAGGAAAGATAACACTGATTACAGTGATATTGTAGTAAATGGTAGTAATGTGCAGGACTAATGGGAATTTTCTTAAAAGAATAATATAAGCAGTAACTTAAGAAAGCAATTCATTCATATTATAGAATATGTGTAGGCTACATAGGAATTTAAAGAATTGGTAGGGGGACTTAGAGAGTTTATATTTCAGAGCAGTAGGGTAGTAACACAAGTTTCACAGAGATGTAGAAATGAACAAAGGTGAGATGGGTGAGTCTCGTGGTGCCAAGTTGTTTCTGACTGCCAATAGGCAGGAGGATTGTCATGGGAATCCTAGAGAAGTGAGGCCAATCGGAGTACTGCATAGGTGCTTGTATTGGGAGGAGTGGAAGATTAGCCTTTCAGTCAGTCCCTCAAAAAGACAGTACATGTGTCAAAATATGTTTGTATTTCTTTATCTTTTTTTTGAAATTAGAATACAATTACACCATTTTTCTCTTTTCTTTTCTCCTTCCAAACTCTGGCATGTACATCTCTCTGCCCCCTTTTAAATTCATGGCCTCTTTTTTATTAGTTGTTGATATATATTCCAAAATTCATAAATACAACATGCTCAGTCCGTGCCTTATTGCTTGTATGTATATTTTCAGAGATGATTATTTGAAATTGGATAAGCAATGAGTATGCTCATCTCTGGGGAAAACTATTTCTCAAAGTATACTTTTAAGAAGATTTTATTGCTCCACATCTGACTGTGTACTCAAATTTCCAAGGTAGACAACGATGCAGAAAGATGAGTAATAAACTAGCATACACATAGATAAATATATGTGTTTTATTACACTAAGTGCTAAGGATTAGTCAAGCTAACTTTGGGGTCACTGCCAAAGGGAAGGGCATAAAGTGAAGAATATAGTGTAAAATTTAGTAAATTCAGCTGATTTGCATTGAATTGAGGTACTGCCTAAATAATGAGGCAAATATGTCTTCCAGGTTATCTGTAGTATACAGCCCTGGGATGAGATTACACCCGAGGGAAAGAGTTGAAAGTCAGCTACATAATGACAGTGGCTAAGTCTAAGAGAAGGCTCACTTCTGACAAATGATCAGATATCCCCAGCCCCAACAAAAATGGGAAAACACAGTGAGACACAGAATACCCCAACTGCTTTTATGCTGTCAAGTACACTGTTGATAAACTTTTATGAGGTTTTGCTGATGTATAGAGAATTTATTTTTTCCTGTATTTGAAAAATTGGATCAGTACCCAATTAGCCCTGTGATTTAAGGATAGGGAAGTAGCATGTAGACTTCTTTTCTCATAGTTGGAAGAATCTTTCCAAAGGATGTCTTATCTCACTGCTTCAGAATGCCATTTACTATGAACAAGTCATCCAATATGAGTGCTTATTGCTCATATAAAACTTCTTGCTAATGAATCCATAGTGAAGACATGCAGCAAAATTCTCAGAACAATCCTCTGGTTGTGAAATTGAATGTCTAATCTCCCAAAATAATTCACAATGGGGAAGATCAATATCTAATGACAACCAGAGTTCCAATAATTCTTCTGACCATTTGGATTTGTACTTTCCTGTGTGAGGAAAGCAATCATAATGTGATTTTAATTTACAGCACCTAAAATGTATCCACTTACTGCAAAAAAAAAAAAGCCATCTACAAAGAACAATCAATCCATTGGTATCTGAAAACTCTTCATTGTAATTCAAATTCTTTAATAGTTCATGCATATATGTATATTTATATATATATTCCCAAATATAATCTTTTCTGTCTGCATAATGTTACATATATATATATATATATATGTTTTCAGGTTTGACAATTTGACATTAGGCAATCAACATGCAATAACAATTAATGAAATAAAGAGACCATGAATTTTAAGGATAGTGGAAAGTGGTATATGGAAAGGTTTGAAGGGAGGAAAGGGAATGGAAAAATGTTGTAATTATATTATAGTCTCAGAAATTGAAAAATGTTGATGAATACAAACTATAAGAGCATAATTCCCTCAAAATATCAGAGAAAGTTTAAAAAAATGTGAGATTCTAAATAACTAATTACTATGTGTCTCCAGTTTGTTTTTCCTTCTGACATCTATCGACTTTGCAATACCTTATTATATATACCAGGTTATGTCAAAACATAAGCAACAGGAATAGCCACTTATTCTCAATGAAAATACAAAATAGAGTATCCATCACATAAATGTTAAATGACTCAGGAATAGAAGAGATGCAAGAAAGATACTGTTTCTTACGGTCTTCAGTTTAAGTATAAGTGCCTGATTTCATCAATCATGGAAAATTTAGCATTGATAGGCCAGAGCACCCAGAGAACAAAGTCTATATTTTTGTTCTCAATTTTTCTAAGCCCACTAGAAACACTTCACTCTAAAGCAAGTTTCCACCCACACCTCTCCTGTTCTTTTTCAAAACCCACTTGTACACTTTGAAGAACAAGACATAGAAAAACCTAAAATTAAATTAGTTGTAGTGTCACAAATTAGATGACATGAACTGTTAGCTTTCACACCTTTACTAGTAAGGAATTACAGGTATATGTTCAGCTATCATAAATAGCAATCTAAAGTTTGACTTACCTGTGGTGTCAAAAGCAGAGTGCTGGAGTTCCCACTGACTGGAGTCACTAGAGAGCTCAGTCAGACTGGTTAAAGTAAAATCAGTGTTGGAAGCCCGTTCATGTCTGAAGACTTTGGGAGAAAGATTATGCAGCTCAAATTTTCCAGCCGACATTGTAGAAGTTTCAAGGAGCTGCATAAAGCAAGACCACACTACTGCAGTCTTAAAAAATCAGTGGAAAGAGTGACAAATTACCATCCTGTGCAATAGTATCTCAACTTTGTTGCAATTATGTTTACTTGGAAATCCAAGAGAAATAAGATCTATAAGGTTGATGAAAGTTTTTATACTAACGTCTCTCCTAGGCAAGGGACTTCCACAGGATAGATGGCTTTTAGAATTGCTTTCCTTAGATATATCTTTTGCTTTTAAAAGATAGCAGCACTCAGCCCCTCTCAAGGGAGTCTGCAGTGGAAATAAAATGGACTGAGAGAAGAGATCTACAAAGCTGCAGGAAGAGATGCTGCATCTGCCTTGTTTTGTTCTGTTCTTCGAGACGAGACAAGGTCTCTATCCATAGTTCAGGCTAGTCTGAGTCTCACTATGTAGATCAGGCTGGTGTCAAATTTTTCTCAATCCTCAGCCTCTGCCTACAGAATTCTGGGATTACAGGTGTGCAATACCACGAATAACAGCAGATGGTTTCAATTTGGTTCTGCAATCTCTCATTTACATTTTTGAAGAAAAGAGGTCAGCAGAGCAGTGCTAAGACCATTCAAGAAATTTAAGTGTGTCTACTACTGTGCATTTCATCACAAGAATTATTTAATTGGAAGTTAATCGCAAATGGCATTTCCTGTCTCAGAATTTAGCCCTGATGATTATTCAATAATGACTGTGATTCACTGTAGATGTCATTGTAAACTGATATAGACTCGTCGAAGCCAGTATGGATTTCTCAAAAAGGAAAATAGAACTATCATATGACTATTATACCACTCCTGACTATTTTCCTAAGTTCATTGTTTCTCTATTTCATGATGTGTGTGTGTGTGTGTGTGTGTGTGTGAGTGTGTGTGTGTGTGTGTGTATTAGATGTTTCATTTATTGTTGAGCATATAACAGTCACTTACTCTCAGCACTTAGGCCGACTGCAAGTCTCTACATCTAACACTGTGAGCACCAGCCCACTAGGTTGAAGCTTCCAACTTAGTTCCAGCTTGTTTTCAGTGTCTTGTACTGAAAGTCTGTGTTATCTTCACCAACAAAGTCTTACCATCTAGCTCTTGTGGATAATCAAGAGCAATGATAATAACCTATATGTTTTGGGAGATACTGGTGACTACCTGATTGACAAATCATAGGGCACTATGCCCAAATTAGTAAAACACATTTATGGTGACCTGCTGTGGAATAATCCTCTTATATACTGTAAAGACTTGTCACTCGAATTGGTTTAATAAAATGCTGATTGGCCAGTAACCAGGCAGGAAGTATAGGTGGGGTGACCAAACCAAGAATGCTGGGAAGAGGAAGGACAGAGTCAGGAGTCTCCAGCCAGACACAAAGGAAGCAAAATGAGAATGCCATACTGAGAAAAGGTAGTAAGCCTCATGGCTAAATATAGATAAAAATTGTTGGTTAATGTAAGAGCTAGTTAGTAATAAGCCTGAGCTCCTGGCCAAGCATTGATAATTAATATAAGCCTCTATGTGGTAATTGGGGAAGCAGCTGCCAGATATTTGGGAGTTGCTGGCAGGACAGAACTTCTGCTTAAAGTGCCCCAGATATAAAGATATATGAGGTAAAAGCAGTTTTGCTTTTGCCTGCCCACCTTCACATCTTGTTTATGTGAGTACATAGCCTTGTTGCTACTGCCAGTGTTGCCATGCTTTACTGACATTACACTCTAGCTTCTTCTGGATCCAGGGTGTACTGAAGACCAGCAGCTCTCCAGCAGTCCTCCAGGTCTTCAGCACCATACAGGGACTGCTAGGGCTTCCAGGCATGTAGACTGAGAGCTACCAGGTTCTCAGCCTTTCCAGTGCTGGCAGCCACTGTTAGAATATCAAACCAATATCATGTAACTCAATTTAATACATCTTTCTAAAATGCGTAATGTTTCATTGTGATGTTTTTATATATTTCATTTCGATTAATTATCTTCTCCCTGCTTTCTCCTCATCTGCATGTCTTATTTCCCTGTTGTACTCTTTTGCCCTCACACCTTGTATACGCATCATCCCTTTTGTTCTACTTTATTCCTCGCTTGCTACTTTAAATCCTTTTTTTATTGTAATGTGGTCCGGTTTTAGCTGTCTGGTCTTTACCCATGTGTACTCCCATCTAGATATATTCAATAGTTAGATGCTAGGATCTATAAACAAGAGAGTGTATAACAATTGTATTTCTGAGCCTGTGTTACCCAAATAAGATTTCCAGATTCAGTCATTTTTTCCCCTGAAATTTTTATTTTTCTTTATGCTTGAATAAAATCTCATTGCTCATAAGTATATTATTTTTCATAATCCATTTATTTGTTTATGGATATCTATGATAATTACATTTACTTTCTGTTGTGAAAATAGCAATTATAAACAGATGTACAACTACTTTCTAGAAAGGTATGGAGTCCCATAAACATAGAAGTAATATTAGTGAGATATTTTTCGAAAGTCTCCACACATAATCCAAAATGGATGCACTTGTTTATACTCCAACCAACAGTGGAAATTTTCTTATTTTTCTCATCCTTGCCAGAATTTTTCCATTTATTTCTTGATGATCACCAGTTTAATTGGAGGATGAGATAAAATCACAGAGCAGTTTATATTTTTTTTAATTAAACTAAAATTGTGACATTTCCCACCTCTCCTTCCTCATGCCACTCTCACTCCTTTGTGGCCTCTTTTACTTATTCACACAAGCACACACACACACACACACACACACAATCCACATAACTATATAAATGCAACCAGCTGAGTCCTTTTAGGATAAATTATATGTATATGTTTTCAGGGCTGACCACTTAGTGTTGGATTGTTAATTAGAGGACTCATCTGTAGGGAAGACTAATTATCTCTTTCTTGACGGTAGTGTAGCATGAATCTTAGAAGGTCTTATTAATAAAATCAAACTTGAGCCAGGTATTGGGGTGAACACTGGAAGGTCAGAGAGACAGAATAAGCCACAGCTATCTCACCTCGCTGAATCCTCAGCTGGTCTTGTTTCCTCAGACTGGATGCCCCGAGCCCTCATCCAGAATGGGTCTCAGCTGAACTGCTGCTAGAAGCCTGAAAGCTTAACCAGCCACATGCTTCTCCAGGCCGCTTCTCCAGGCCAAAAATGCTTCTAGTTTCTGGTCCTCACGGCTTATATATCTTTCTGCTTTCTACCACCACTCCCTGGGATTAAAGGCTGACTTTCTGGGATTAAAGGCTGTGTCTCATGGTGCCTGGCCTTTCTAACGTGGCCTTGAACTCACAGAGATCTAGAGGGATTTCTGTCTCTGGAATGCTAGGATTAAAGGCGTATGCTACCACTGCCTAACCTCTATGTTTAATATTGTGGCTGTCCTGTTCTCTGACCCCAGATAAGTTTATTAGCATACACAATATTTTGGGGAACACAATACCACCACACGGTAGTTCATTGCCTATAGCTTTTTGTCTAGGGGTAGGGCCTTGTGATATTTTTTCCCCTCCATGTTAGTGTGTCTATTGGTGTTGTCATTATTCAGGTCTTATTTAGGCAGTCATTGTTAAGATTCATGGGTGTAACTTTCCTGTGGGCTCATATAGCTACAAATTTTTCTCTCGTCCGGGACCTGGATTGAATTCATGTGTTTGTCTATGTCCTCTTTTGGACACTGATCGTTTTTTGTTTGCTTGTTTGATTTTTCATTTATTTATTTTACATCCCAACTGCTGTTTCTCCTCTCTCCTCTCCTCCCATTCTGCCCGCCCACATCCACTCTTCCTCTGTTTCTGTTCAAAAAGGGGCAGGCCTCCCATGGGTATCAACAAAGTATGGCATATCAAGTTGAGGAAAGAGTAAACACCTTCTTTTGTATTAAGGCTGGACAAGGCAATCCGGTATGAGGAATAGGTTCCCAAGAGCCAGTCAAAGATTTGGGGACAGCCCTTGCGGCCATTGTTAGGAGTCCCACAAGAAGTAGATCATGCTATACAGCTGTAACATATATGTAGACAGCCTAGGTCAGTCACATGCAAGCTCCCTGGTGTGTTGGTTCAGACTCTATGAGTTCCTATGAGCCAGGTTAATTGTTTCTGTGGGTTTTATTGTGATGTCCTTGAGTCCATTGCCTCCTAGAGTTCTTCTGCCCTCTCTTCAGCAGGATTCCCTAGCTGGGGCTAATGTGCATCTGTTTCCATAAGTTACTGGATGAAGGCTCTCTGATAACAATTGGAGTGGTCACTAATCTATGAGTATAGCAGAATATCATTAGGTATCATTACATAGACTTTTTTTTTTCGTTTTTACCAGTTAACTTTTGAAATCATCACTTGAAATTTTAACAATTTGACTTTGAATTCAGTCATGAGGAATCATGATAATTTGAGACATCCATGATGCCTTCCTCTTTTATGTTTCAAGCATTTTTGGATTATTTGCAAATATATTGGTTTTAATATATATTATGGATTTTTTTTCAGGGAAGGTTTTCTTATTGAACAGCCTGCAGTTGAAGATTCATTCTCCAGAGTCGCTCACTGCAGAAGAAATTGCTACAGCAGCAGCAACATCAGACCCTAAGAAGTAGAGATTTATACTAGAGATTACACTTATGAAGTAGCCATAAAACTAAAAATGACAAAAGTGCTGTAAACTGTGCTATGGAAGTCAAAGTGATTTAGTGTAACAATGGGCATAGTAACTGAATGAGATAAAGGAGGGGGCAGGAAGAGAGGAACGAAAGAGAAGGGAGCTGAAATAGAGGAAAAGTGGAAGAAAAACTGCAGTGGAGAGGAAAGTTAAAGAGGGAGCAAGAATCATGAGATTGAAAAATTAAATGAAAGCAAAAGGAATGCTTATAAATGAAAACCATTATTAGATAAATATAATAAAGGTGTTTAAAATATAAATAAAATGACCACAAATAGAAAAAGTGTTTAAAGCTAGAGAATGTATAAAGGATAATAACAAATAAAATTCAATATTTAAAACTCTGAGTAAGTAAAAGACTTGTATGATAAAACCTTCAAGTCTTCAAAGAAAGAAATTGAAGAAGATATCAGAAGATGGAAATATCTTCCATGCTCACATATCAATAGGATTAACATAGTAAAAATGACCATCCTATCAAAAGCAATCTACAGATTCAATGCAATCCCAATCAAAATTCCAACACAATCCACAGATCTTGAAAGGAAAATTTTCAACTTCATATGAGAACACACACACACACACACACACACACACACACACACACAAAATCCCAGGATAGTTAAAACAATCCTGAACAATTCCTGATCTCAAGTTACATAGTTCTATTAATAAAAATAATGTAATAATTGTAAAAATAATAAAAAACAATTTAATAATGGCATAAAAACCAATACGTCAATCAATGGAATCAAACTGAAGACCCAGCTGTAAATCCACACACCTATGGACACTTGATTTTTGATAAAGAAGCCCAAAACACACACTGGAAAGAAAGACAACATCATTAACAAACAGTGCTGGTATAACCAAATGTCTGCATGTGGAAGGATGCAAATAGAACCTTATCTATCACCCTGCACAAAACTCAACTTCAAATGGATCAAAAACCTCAACATAAAACTAGATACAATGAACATGATGGAAGAGCAAGTGGGGAATGGTATTGAACTCATTGGCACAGGAAATGACTTTCTGGACAGAACACCATTAACATAAGGCACTAGGATCAACAATTAATAAATGGGACTTCATGAAACTGAAAAGCTTCTGCACAGCAAAGGATACTATCATTCCAACAAAAGGGAACACTCCTCCATTGCTGGTGGGAATGCAAACTTCTATAGCCACTATGGAAATATGTATGTCTGTTCCTCGGTAAGATTGAAATAAATTTACCTCAAGATCCAGCTACACCACTATTGATCATATACCTAGAGGACACTTCACCCAACACAGGGACACTTGTTCAACCTTGTTCAGTGATTTCATTGATGCTCTATTCATAACAGCCAGACATTGAAAACTTAGATGTTCCTCAACTGAAAAATGGGTAAAGAAAACATTGTATATTTAAACAATAGAGTAATACTCAGGTGTTAAAAAGAAGACATCATGAAATTTGCAAGCAAACAGATAGAACTAGAAAAAAGAAAAAACCCTGAGTGAGGTAGCCCAGACCCAGAAAGATTAATATGATATGTATTGGCTTATATCTGGATATTAGCTATTAAATGATAACCATATAACAATCTATAGACCCAGAGAGGTTAGGCATAGAGGAAGAGACAAGGAAGGACACATGATCTCCCTGGAGCAGGAAATAGGATAGATTTTATGGATGGACTAGAGCTGGGGACTGGGGAGTGACAAGAACAGAGGCATCAGGTAGGAAGGAAGAGAGGAAATGGGACTGATAGGAGAAATGAGAGAATTGCAGGGCATTAGAGGGGCTATGTGGAAACCTAGTGCAGTGGAAACTTCCTACAAGATATGAAGGCAAGCCTAACAAAGTCTTCAAATAATGGGGGTGACAGAACCCCTACTGGTCATCTCTTATCACCAAATGAAGCTTCCAGTATTGGGACTGGGTTTCATCTGATTGAGTTGTTGGCCAAAAGGGTCCCATGGAAATCCTCAAACAACCCAGGTGGTTGCCAAGACAATAGTTTGCTCTCCACAAAATGACAGCAAGGCTTCATTGATGAAGACAACACCCACATAACTCATGAAACATGGACAGGTGGAGCTGGTGCCTATATAGACCCTTCACCCCATGTTCGAGTGTCTTTGACATGGAAAGATACTCCACAGGCAACCAAAAGATAAATGTAAACACCAAACTAATCACAAAACCTTTCGTCTACAATCTGTCCTGCCTGCAAATATCCAGAGCAATGGTGGCACAAACTTTGTGGGAGTAACCAACTGGTGTCTGATTTGACTTAAGACCCATTCCATGACATAAAATCTATACCTGCCACTGCTTGTATGGCCAAAAACTAGAGACTATATAGTCCAGAGCCCTAGGGTAAAATCCAATGCTACTGGCCTAAAACAAGGGAAAAAAAGGAATAGCAAAATGACTCCTAATACTATTCTGCTATATTCATAGATCAGTGCCTTATTCAGCCATCATCAGAGAGGCTACTTCCTGCAGCATATGGTCTACAGCCAGACAGACAGAAAGACCTTGGAACACACAGGTCTAAGTGAGATTTTTCCATCAGATCCCTCCCCTGAGAGCTCAGGGAACCTCACAGAAGGGAAGGCAGAAGGAGACAGAGGGGACCAAGGACACCAGGGGAACAAGGCCCTCTAAATCAACTGAACAAAGCTCACATGAACTCACAGAAACTGAAGCAGCCATCACAGGGCCAACATAGGTCTACACCAGGTCCTGTTCATCTATGCTATAGAGTTCAGTTTAGTATTTTTATGGAACTACTGAATGTGTGAATGAGTAGTCTCTGATTCTTGTGCCTTCTCTTGGCTCTCTTTTAGTTTCTGTTGAATTGTCTTTCCAACTTCAAAATGGTGGTTTTTGTCTTATCTTATACTTTATTTTGTCATATTTTATTATCTTTTAGAAGCCCATTCTTTTAAAATGAGAGACAGAAAGGGAGTGGTTCTGGATGGGAAAGAAGATGGGTGAGAACTGGGATTAGAAGGGGGAACTGTATTTAGATATATTTCATGAGAAAAGAATCTATGTTTAATAAAAGGAATTAAAAATAAAATGCAGTACAGTAATAACCTTACTGAACATGTGGAGAGGGGAAGGAATCACAAAAACAAAATAGATTTTGGGTACAGCCTCTTTGTGGGTTCATGAAATTGGAGACTACTAGGGATATTCCTGAGAGACTAGTAATTGTGAATTTCCCTTTTATGTGGTTGCTGAATCTCTATTGGTCAATAACCTTATATCTATCAGGCATCTATGCACAGTGACAATTATCTTCCTTGCATATAAGTGACCTTTTCTGATCATTTTGCTTTATGGATGGCTAGGAAAGATTTTCTCACTCTCCCAAGATTCCCCAGTGTTATGCTCCTAAAATGACTGCTTTACTTGAGGGGTGACTCTCAAATGTCGTGGTATCATATACCCCAATATATTGTGTACCGTAATAAACTTATCTGAGGTCAGAGAACAGAACAGCCACTAGATAGACATAGAGCCAGAAAATGGTGGCACACACACCTTTAATACTATCACTTGGGTGGCAGAGATCCATCTGGTTCTCTGTGAATTCAAGGCCACACTGGTAACAGCCAGGCACAGTGACACACACCTTTAATCCCAGGAAGTGATGGCAGGAAGTAGAAAGGTATATAAGGTGTGAGGACCAGGAACTAGAGGCTTTTTAAGCTTTGAGGCTTTTAGCAGCAGTTCAGCTGCAATCCATTCAGGTGAGGACTCAGCAGCTTTTAGTCTGAAGATCCATAGAAACAGGATCCAATGAGGAGTTGGCAAGGTGTGGTTAGCTGTGGCTTGTTCTGCTTCTCTGATCTTTCAGAATTCAGCCCAATACCTGGCTCTGAGTTTTTTATTTAATAAGACCATTTAAGATTTGTGTTACACCAAAATGTGTTTGGAGTATATGTAGCAATCACAGGACTTAGAGTGGTAGAGGTGGAAGACATGCCTTTATATTTCCAAGGCCTTCTTGTGTTAATTACCCTGCTGAAGGGTTGACACTATGGGTATTATGTACATGTTTGGATCTTCAGATATCTTCAGCTAAATAGAATCTATTTTTATTAAATAGATTCATAATTTGATCTTTTCGAGGCCTCTGGCATGGCCTTAAGTCAGGGTTATTATTGTTGTGATGAAACACCATGTCTAAAGCAGCTTGGGGAGAAAAGAGTTCATTTGGCTGATGCTTCCATATCACTGTCCATCACCAAAGGAAGTCAGGACAGGAACTCAAAAAATGCAGGAACCTGGAAGCAGGAACTGATGCAGAGGCTATGGAGGAGTGCTGCTTACTGATTTAGTCCCTCTGACTTCCTCAGCTTGCTTTCTTATAGAAGCCAGGACTACCAGCCAAGGGGTGGTGCAACCCACAATGGGCAGGGCTCTCCATCATCAGTCACTAAGAAAATGCACTGTATACAGGCTTGCCTATAGTCCAATCTTATGGAAGCACTTTTTAAAATTAAAGTTCCTTACTCTCAGATGACGTTAGCTTGTATCATGTTGACATAAAACTAGCCAGCACAGGCACAGAGCTTAAAAATTCCAGGGCATTTTAATTTCCAGATGATGAGACCTAGTCTCAGATGCCAAGAGTAAAGCTATCTTTCCCTGTGTTCTTTCCAACCAAAGTCATGTCTTCCTTTCCCCTCCCAACTCCACATTTTAGCCTACCAGCTTGCAGCCCTCTAGTCCTCCACAACTAATTGTCCCCCATCTTCTCTCACCTGGAAGCTATAGTGGTTCAAAGTGAGTTTCTCCATTCTGCAGAAGTTCCCTGACCTCAGCCCCACAACCCCACCTTTCAGTGTAGTCCATAATAGAGTCTCAAGATGGCCTCTGGCTTCTGTTCTAAATTCCCACTGGGTGATAAAGTGGAACTTCTTTCTGCTGCTGAGTACTCCCAGGAGGAACCACTGTCTCAATAACACCCATAGCTCGAGTCTCATGAGAGCTGTAGGCTTGTCCTGAGGGTGGCACTGCCTGTCCTTCCTCTGACATACCTTTTGGGAGTGGATTCTGAGGCCTCTCCTCTAATCAAAGGAAACATGGCTGAGGCTCTGATCAGACTGCCATGCTTCATCATTTATCTTTCTGGCATTTCCTTTTTTCTTTCACTTCCAAGTCTCTTCCTGTGTTTCTCTCTTTGGATAAATCTATTTCTTTTTAATTTAGCTCTGCCATTAACGGGCTTTCACAGTGACACACTCAATTCCATCCATCTGAACCATAAATCCTCCCATTAAGTATTAAATTTTATAAATCACATCTATATACATTAGAAAGTTTGTTCATGTATGTGTGACAAATGCTACTCATTTACTTCATGACCTTTGCTGGTGTATATGAATTTACAACTTACATATAATTATTATATGATAATAATATAATACATGTATCCATAAATTGGAAATTATTTTCTATGGTCTGTAAGGAATCAGATTTTACTGGCAAGCATATGATAGATGAAAAATCACTAAAAAAAA
>CABHPH010162151.1:9176-83111 GCA_902168325.1 Peromyscus nudipes | reverse complement strand
AGTTGGGGGCCCCTCAGCCATTGGTTCACAGTTCATGTGTTTCCATTTGTTTGGCCACTTGTCCCTGTATTCCATCCATCCCTGGTCCCAACAACTCTAGCTCACATAAACCCTCCTCCTTCTCGCCAATTGGACTCCTGGAGCTCCACCCGGGGCCTGACCATGGATATCTGCATCTAGTTCCCTCAGTCACTGGATGGGGTTTCTAGCACGACAATTAAGGTGTTTGGCCATCCTATCACCAGGGTAGGCCAGATCGGGCTATTTCTCGACTATTGCCAGCAGTCTATTGGGGGGGCATCTTTGTGGATTTCTGTGGGCCTCTCCAGCACTTTGCTCCTTCCTATTCTCATGTGGTCTTCATTTATCATGAACATTCCTTGTGTTCCCTCTCTGTTCTTGATCCAGTTGGGATCTCCCGTTCCTCCAAGTTCTCTTTCCCTCGCCCCTCGCCCCTCATTACCCCCACTCACGTCCAGACTGGCTCAGCTATGTTCATATCAGCATTATTTGTAATAGCCAGAACCTGGAAACAACCTAGATGCCCCTCAACTGAAGAATGGATAAATAAACTGTGGTAAATATATACAATGGAATACTACTCAGCAGAGAAAAACAATGACATCATGAGGTTTGCAGGCAAATGGAGGGATCTAGAAAAAATCCTCCTGAGTGAGGTAACCCAGACTCAGAAAGACAAACATGGTATGTACCCACTCATAGGAGAATACTAGTTGTGGAACAAGGATGACTGGACGGCTATTCACAACACCAGGGAGGCTACCTGGAAAACAGGACCCCAAGAAAGACACGGGGATCGCCCATTGATGGAGAAATGGATGAGATCTACATAAAATCAAACTCTTGATGCAACTGCATCAAATAAATCAGTAAACTCCTAATACAATCACCTCAAAAGTAAAGACTCCCTTAGCATCACCAAACTATGGTTCATCAATATCAACAGGTTAAAATAATTCTAGCATGAATATTACTATACAAAATTACAATTCTTACAAACTTACACCCAAAAGTAAACTCTCAATAGGAATATTTATACTTTACAAACTTTAGCGAACATTCAAAAGCATTTTCTTGACAGACCTATACAAAACATAGGGTACATTAACACAAGTTAATGTTAATGCACTCAAGGGACAAGAAAATTTTTTTATAAAAAGTTAAATAGGAATATTAACTCCCCCCTTCTTTATAATTTTTAAGCTGCATCTTGAGTCTAGTTAGAAAAAAACCCAAACTTCTCAGTTTTTACCCAAAACCAGTTCCATCCATTCCTATATAACAGTTCCATAAACATTTCCATTTTGCACAGTTTGTGAATCACCATAGTTAGTAAAGCATATATGCATACACAAAACAGTTATTAGTCATCACAATTGATAGAGTATATAGGTGAAATCAAAATTGTCCTATTTCTGAGGTTTGCAAAAGTTCAAAAAGGCAGTTCTAATACCAGTCCCAAAGTTCAGCTGACAGTCCAAGATCAGGGCCTGGCTTGTCAGCCGCCCTAAAGTCTTTGCATAATAGTCCAAGTTGTAATAACTCTTAGGCAAACAATTCCAAATATGAGGAATCTCATTGCCAAACTATTGCAGTTCCACTGAATGCAACAATTCAACTCAATCCAAATAAGCATCTCTGAAGCCTCATTCTCAGCCACAGAGGCAATTTCAGTTAGCTTTCCCCTAGGTGAAACCTGCTCCAGGGTAAAAGCTGCTAACTGGCTGGGGCAGAGTCCTTTCAAAAGATTCCTTCTTATAGCCACTAAACAGCGAGGCTTTTTTTTTTTCAGTGCCAGTCCTTCTGTGCCTCCTATAACAGGCACATCTGCCAAAGACCCGTGCATCCTGAGACTAGAGGGCTTTCAATCACCTCATGCCATATGGGCTCAAGGTTCCTGGCACTGCTACAAGCCATGGCTTTCAGCAACCCTGGCTCTGGGAGGAAACCCAGCCACTATAAGCTGTGGTTTTCTCAGGTCCCATTCCTGCTCCACCAGTGACCTTTGCACCCCTGTGCGCTGCCTTGTTTGCACGGCCAAATGCCTCCTCAGGCTCCTAGACAGCTCTGGCTCGCTGGGAGCTCAGGCTACTCCTGGCTTCCAGCGTGTCTCAGCCATTCAGCCTGGAGCTCTGCTGCTGCACACTGCTGCTAGGGACTCAGACCCCGCTCCAGCCACTGGGGTTCGAGGTCTCTGCTACACTCTCCAAGCTGCTACCCCTATTGGCCATTTGCCTCTCCCTTGGCATCTCTGCTCCCCTCCTCACCACAGCTTCTACTCAGCAGAAAGCTTGCAGGACCCTGCTGCTTGCACTGGCTTGCTCAGTGCCTGTGATGCTAAGATACCCCATGAGTCTCAGTCACCAAGGCCTGGCTGGGGCAGCCCTGGCTCCTGCTGCTGCTTTCTGCATCCCAGGTCCCTTCTGTGCTCAGGAAAAAAAAAACTACTCTTACCCTAAGTGACTTTCTTATTAAACCTCCACCGTAACCCTAGACCCAAAGCTTAAATTCCCCAAACTTCACCAAAACTTTTTTACAACTTTAGAGAAAGAGAGAATCAGAGAAATATAGACATAGACATAGACAGAGAGAGATACTCGCTGCAGCCTAACTTTTACTACTTGCTTTAGCTTAACTTTAGCCACTTGGTTTTAGATATATATACACAGTTTTACTCATGAAGAATAGAATACTACCACATAACTTTAATTCATAACTGGACATGTCTCCCTGCTTCCACAGTGCCCCTTCCCTCTCTTATCCTTTGTACCTAAGTCCCACATTCTGGTGCCATCTAAGGGAGGCCAGTTCCCACCTTCTGAAGGGTTCTTAGGTGGAAGAGAGAGGAATAAGAAATGATAGCTAGATGGAGAGAACTAGTTGACAAGGATAAAGATAGAAACACAGGATAGCTCCAGGAGGTCCTGGCTCACTAGCCAATGGACTTTTCTGCTTATTCAAAAGGGCTTTTTATAATATGCCAAGGGGCAGGGCAAAAGACTTTCCTCTTGCAAGATCAAAGCACACCACACAGCCAAGTGTAGACCCTTCCAAACACCTGGTAACCACACCTGTGGTCAAATCATCCCCTTATGGAGGCCTGCTGGGTAAAGCAAGCTCAGATTCTTGGACCCTGAGTAAGTTCTTACTATGAAACATCTGTGGGTCTCCACAAAGACCCAATACACTTAGTATCAGCTTTTGGCCCACACATGTACCTGCACACACATGTACACCCACACATATGAAAACATGCACAGACATGCAGATACACCACATGCAAAATATTAAGAAAAATCTTTGTAAAAGATTGCTGAATCTATTTTTCTTTAACTAGTGATCCAGATAAAGGAGCCTATTGTAGTTTTAAACTACTAATATATTAATTGGTGTTTCTAAGTGGGGAAATGAAAATATTTGGAATAGATAATGCACATGGTTGTTTAATATTATAAATGTGATTAGTGGCATGAACTCCACACTCCAAAATAACTGATCAAGTGAGCTGGTGCAACACCCCAAAACTCAGTACTCATGAGTTTGAGTCATAGTTGTGAATAAAAGAACAGCCTGGTCTACACAGTGAGACCCTGTCTC
Organism: Peromyscus nudipes; assembly: GCA_902168325.1. Lineage (NCBI taxonomy): Eukaryota > Metazoa > Chordata > Mammalia > Rodentia > Cricetidae > Peromyscus > Peromyscus nudipes. The sequence goes on along the minus strand of CABHPH010162151.1, from coordinate 79,493 downwards.
TAAAATATAACAAGGCAAACAGAAAGCCCACCCACCAAATTTGAAATGGTAATTTTACCACAATTATGGATTAATAATAGCAATCTCTTCACAATATTATTCTATTAAAAGCAAAAAAGGATGCTAAGGCATGCTTTGGTGCCACACAGGGTATCTAAAATAAACTGGAAGGTCATCAGGGAGGGAAATGGGAGGTCTGGGTATAAGGAAGCTAACTGAGCAAATGCCCTATACCTCAAAAGAGAGAAGCACACAGTAGTTGAAGTCCTTTAAGGTTAACCTGCACTAAAGCTTCATAAAGACGGGAATGTTTTCATCCCATGAGAATGCAGCAAGATCAGGGCTTTGGTGCAGTACAATTGGTCTCCAACTTGCAGGCTGGAATGAATGCTGCAGAGCTAAGTAAAGAAGCAAGGGCACAAATAATGAGTGTCCAGGATACAGTTGCAACTTCAGCACTTGCCAAGGGAAAGCCAACACCTGCACAAAGTGTGTGAGGATAGACAGACTCCTATGGGGGAATGCCAGGACAGCTTCTGTCTGTGAATGTGCTCAGGAGTTCCAAATATGCACCTATAGGCCAGTGTTCATGAATGATATCTGGGTGTGACAGTATTCTCCAAACTCAAGGTTGAGCAACTAATCAACACAGAGGAACCTAGGAACAGAGCTGAGGTCTCAGTTCCAGTGAGTCTGGGATCCTAGTGTAGGTATTTGGCTCCTAGAACCAGGGAGAAGATTTATCACCAGATGATCCTGTGAAGGGAGAGTCATGTTTTAGAGACATTCTGGGGGACACTAGGCAGTAACCTTTAGGCACAGGGACTTGTGTAGCATTCTTGAAAGAGGGTAGTTCTTGACATCAGCAAATGAAAGACTGCACTGAGTTGAGTTCCTAGTTGATTAGGTTTTGTCCATGAACCACTTTTCTCCTTTGTCTGGATATCATGGGAGGAGAGACATGCCTCTGCTTTGCATACCTTCTCCCCAACAGTTTATGCGAGAGGTGCATGTTTCATGATGTTTTCTGGCTCAGCACCTCTCAGGAAGACAGTCACCGAGATCACCTTAAATTTGTGTAGTAGAAACAGAAAGTTAGTGAGAGAAACTAAGAAGTATTTAAACATCAATATTTAAAGGAGACACTTAGTAAAAGTTCACGTAGCCAAGAATGTGGGTGTAAGAAGCCTTGGAGGAGAAAAACCATGATCAAGTTAGCTCTCAGAAGGTTGTGACTGACCAAGTTTTAACTCATAAAAACACACTTATCTATTATAGTTCTTTAAATATTGAGCATGCAATACACGGCATATATGTAATATAAACATATCCTCTGTGTTTATTTTCTTTCTTGTAATTTGTGTCTTCTGACAAATAGATTTTTCTCTTTGTCACAGTCCAATTTGTTAATTTCCCTTTTCAAGGCTCTCGAGTTTTGTGTCCTGTTGAAGAAACTTGTCTTGTTTTTTTTTTTTTAACTTTTTTAAGATGACCTGAGTATATCTTTGGTTTCATCTTTTGATCTATGATCTCTCTCCGTGTGTGTGTGTGTGTGTGTGTGTGTGTGTGTGTGTGTATTTACAAGAGAAATGATCCAAAATAGTTTTTTTTCTCACAGAATCCTACACTGTGTATTATTATTACTTGGAGGCTTCTATAGGTCTCTTTCTGTCTCTATCTGTTATAATGGCCAGTTTGTCTTTCCTTACACCATACAGTGCATTTGGATATATGGATATGTGCATGTGTACATGTGTGCAGGGGCCAGAGGTCAAACCTTGCTTTTTGAGCCAGGATCTTTCAAGGGCTGGTGCTTGCTGACTTGCCTAAGTAGGCTTGCCAGTGAGCCCTGGGAATCTTCCTGGCTCTGCCTCCTCAGCACTGGGATTGCACACATGATCCATCATATCTGGTTTTTTCTTTTTTTCTTTTTCAAGGCAAGGTCTTACCATACAGCTCTGGCTATCCTGAAACTGACTATGTAGATCAGGTTGGCTTCAAACTCACAAAGATCTGCCTGCCTCTGCCTCCCAACTGCTGGAATTAAAGGTGTATGCCACCATGCCCATTGAATACCTGTCATTTTAATGTGGATTCTGGGGGCCACACTCAGCTCATTGTGTTTGTCTGGAAAATACTTTACGAAAATCTATGCCTCAAGCCCTAGTGTCTACAGCTTTATAATAGGTCTTAACAGCTGGGGTTTGAAGTAGGCATTGTTTTCATTTTTCATGACTGCCTCATTTCATCCTTATCCTGTGTATTTTCAGATAAGTTTTTGGAATCAGCTTGTTAATTTCAACATGCCCCCCCCCAAATCTGCTGGTGTAATAAAGGGAATTAAACTAAATCTGGAGAAAAATCAAAATATTGATAATACTGTAGCTTTAAGACTATAAATATGAAATATTTCCCTGCTTGTATGTTCTTTATTTTATAGCAAGAAGATTTTATAGTTTTCTTTCTGCTGTGCTAGATTTATTCCTAGATTTGGTATTTTTCAATGCTTTTGCAAGTGATTTATTATTGTAATTATCATCTACTTGCTATTGTATAGAAACACAATTCCTTTGCTCCTTCCTGTCCCCCCATAGTTGGCTGAATCTATAACTGTGGAACCTGTAGCTACAGATTGCCAAGTATATTCTTATTTATTTAGAACTTAAAATATAATGTGAGAAATGCAGTCTCCATTCTATGGAGCTTAAGAGAAAACCAAAACCAAACCAAGACCCCCAATGGCTTTAGTGTAAGCTGGGTGAGTTCAGTTTGATAAGAAGCTGAGGTAGGCCTGCACCTTTCTCTCCAAGGCTTGTTCCATGAGGAAAAAATTCATAGAGATTAGACTTCAAAATATTTACTTACTGTTTTTAACATGTGTGTCAGAGTGCACGTATGTCGAGGCCAGAGGAGAACTTTGTGAGCTCTCTCCTTCCACTCTCCTGCGCAGGTGGTCAGGCTTGCATCACTGTGAGGCAAGCATCTTCGACTGCTGAGCCCTCTTGGCAGCCCCAAGTTTTTCTTCAACCTAGGATTCTTACTTTCCTGCTGCCTTACTCCTCCACCACACAATGACTTTTCAACAGGCAGTATTTGAACTGCTAATCAGAGGACCTGAAACTCACCCAATCCCCTGTGCCTCACACGCTGGGCTACCTGCCAGTGCTACACTCTCTGACCCTTCTTGGCAGGGACTGTAGTATTCACTATCTGGGTCACTGTAGATTACTCTCTTTCATGAAACACGCTCCCTCATCGAATGCTGTAATAGTGACTTTCAGGTGGCTCATGTCATCTGTGGTCACAGTTGGGGTTGTCTAGGCTTATTCCCACTCAGGAGTTCCTCATGGAAGAGTTAGTATATATTTTCTTTTCAGTCCTCATTTATACTTAGAAAGGACAACCTAACATGGCTATTTCTGCTTTCTTATTCTTTCTTCAAGGAAACAGAAATGTAGGAAAGCATTAATAAGACTGTATGTCACCATCTTTAATAAGATAACAGACCCAGGTACTAAACATCAGTAGCTGTTAATATCAAGGAATGGGCCGTAAACAGACATCTTGTGCCTAGTGGTAGAAAAACATATCTGGGTTGTCTATGGATTTTCTTGTTGAAAGAATAAACTTGACATTGATAAAATATATATGCATAGTGCACAGTTCATAGGAACTACAAAGGGAAGTGCATCACTTGGGTACAGTCAGCAAATGGAAAGTGTGTTAAACTTGGGAAAAACATGAACTTTAAATTAGGGCAAGCAAAAGAGGAAAGGGATAAAAGACAGAAGGAGGAAGAGGAGGAAGAAGTGAGGAAATCTATAGATGGAAATAGGAAAATATTTTTAAATGAAACCTTGGCAGACATCCTGAATGTTTCGATTTTGACTCCATTTAAAATTCATGCATAGTCAGTGGTGGAAATTTTCACACAACAGGATATTTAGTAATAAACTTTCACCCTGATATTATTATTTCTTGATGTGAAAATGGCACTGAGACTGCTCTTATAACTAAAAAAAATTTTTTTTTTAAATTTTGTGTGTGTGAGTCTTTTGCCGGCATGTACGTATGTGCACCATATGCATGCTTGGTGCCCATGAAAGCCAGAAGAGGGTACTGGTATGCTGGAACTGGAGTTACAAAGAAGTTGTGAGCCACCAAGAGGGTACTGAAACGGAACTGGAGTCCTTTGTAACAGCAGTAAGTGCTAACTTCTGATACATCTCTGCAGCCTAGGTTTAGGGACACAGGGGGGTTACTGATAAAATTAGGTTGGTAATAAAATATTACTTTTTGGGCTGGGTGGTGGTGTCACATGCCTTTAATCCCAGCACTTGGGAGCCAGAGACAGGCAGATCTCTGTGAGTTTGAAGCTAGCCTGATCTACTGAGTGAGTTCTAGGACAGGCTCCAAAGCTACACAGAGAAACCCTGTCTTGAAACCTGCCCTGCAAATGCTTATTGAATTTGTGTGATACATACATACCCATGTGGAAATCTATTAGTTATTTTTATCTATGTATATATTCTGTACATGCTCAAAATTAAATATTTGATCTCTAGATCCAACCAACCACATGCTAAGGGGACAGGCAGCTATTGCTGTGAACCTTAAACCAGAGTGTGAAAATGCAGTTTACTCTACTGGCATGCCTGTCTTCCTTCTCTTCTGTTAATGGGACCCTCATCTATCAGATTAGCGAAGCCACTCTCCCGTCTTTCTTCTCTTAGGCTTTTCTCCTCCGTCACCAACCAGAACTCATGAACTTCATATCCTGTGGGCTCCTCCCGTCACCTCTCTGGTCAACTGAGTCATCGTCATTGCTCTTGTCACTGTGGTCATTTAGCAACTGATCATCACCCGAGCTCCTGAAGAGCACCTGACCATTTCATTTCTATTCCTTTTCTTCAACATTCACTCATCTTGGTTTTCCCCTGAGGGATCCTCTGTATTCAGTGAGGCTTCCTCTGTGTATCATATGTATGGCATCCCACATGAGTGTTTCACTGCCTGACTTACCAGACATGCCTCTTATTGTTCCTAGCAAGGAAGAAGATGGGAGCTGAAAGGAAGAGAGGGCAGTAATCTCTCTGCCTAGGATTCCTATCTTCTTCTGCAAGGTGCAGTTCCTTGAGGTTCTCATCCTAAAATGGTGGAATAGGTAGGTGACTGTATGTGTTATTTATGCACATTGTGATGATCTCTGTATTTTGATATAGGGGTTCATTTCCTTGCCAATTAGTTTGCAAATCCAATCCTCAATGCCGGAGACCACCTGCAGAACAGGTGGCCTGTCTATGAAGTTATCTGTGTTCTAGCACTGTATCAACTGTTTCGTTTTTGAGTCTGTTCAGATCCTCACTGAATAGTTTCTATGATCCAGCGCTGTTTTAGAAACTGGAGGTAGAACACCCAATAGGACAGCTTCATAAGAAACTGTATGTAGTTAACATCAGTGGCTCCCAAAGGCCTGCATGTTGAATGCTTGGTCCCCAGTTCATAGCAAACGGTCAGTGGTGGGACCCTTAAGAGGCGGCACCTAATAGGAAGAAGGGAAGGCTTTAAGGGGCATATTCTTGCAGAGGATATTGTGACCCTTATCCCTCCTACTCCTCTTTCTTTCATGAAACAAACCATTAGCTTTGCCGTTCCCCCTTACTGTGATGCACTGCCACATCCCAGGCACCACAGCAAGATATCTGAAATGGGAAGAAATTGAGCCTTTTCTCCAAAGAAGTTGATTGTCTCAGATCTTTTACCTATTTACCTTCCTATTTAATGTAAATAGGAAGTTTTACATTTTGACTCCTAAACCTGTACCTGAGGAAACAAGAACACTCTAAAATGTCCAAGTGTGTGAGGCAAAAGTGAAGCAGGGAAAGGGAATCGGTGAGGAGATTATGGTTTGTAAACTGTCACACGCATCTAAACAGCACATACAGCTGAAGAAGCAATATTCAAGAAAAGACAAGAGTGAGTTGATGTGATGATTCACATGCCTATGTGAGAGAAGAAAATTTCAGGCAGAGCGATTTCTGCAGCTGGCAGAGAATCAACTTCCATACGTAGTTGCTGAAGAGTTCTTACATGCGTACTTGCTGAAGAAGTCTTGATGTGTACTTGCTGAAGAGGTTTGAGGACCAGAAAAGAGGCCAGAATGGCCAGAGAGGAGACAACAAGACAGGGGCAATTGCAAATAAAATAAAGTGACCTAGCCCTGGCAAGACCACATGGGCCGCAGAGAAAGCAGACTTGGGGTTTGCTTTTAATCTGTCTCAAATCCATTGAGGTACTTTGAACAAGTATCCAATCCCACTGGTAACTTGAACCTAACAGATTTGCCCTGGATTGCTACATGGGGAACAGGTAATAGAGGAAGAAACCAGAAGCCATTCAGTTAGGGGAGTCTGTTAACAGCTCACAGTGGAGATGTCAATAGCCCGAGGGCAGGGCGATGGTAGTCATGGTAGGAAGTGGCTGGATTCTGAAATATACCAGGCAAGGTAGACATAGTCCCAAAGGACTAATGAAGATGTGAGATAAAAGAAGGGAAGGGCGGGATGATCTGTCAGCATGCTAGCACACAGTAAATGACCAATATGTGTTTACTGGAGCAAGTAAATAGCATGTTCTGATATATTCTTCACTAAATTGAAATATCTTTGTACTCTGTGGTCAGATGCATTATATGACTTTATACTCTTTCACCATACACATTAAGAACCCACCAAATATCTCTTCCATAACGGAATACTCATGTTAGCCAGAAAAGAAGGGGAAGAGAGCTGCTTTAGGAGTACAGGGGCTGCCAGCTGCTTTGAGTCCCTGCTTCTGACACTGATCAGCTTCTTCATCTGTGTCTTTAAGATGTATCTCTAGTTCCTAAACCCACTCAGCTTATGACAGACACACATTCCAGCCATGAAGCTCATGGTACTCACTCACAAGCTGGAAGTATATTTCAGACACATTTGGAGAGTTGATGTATACAATAAGAGCAAATTAAGTTCAGTGGGAAATTGGGACCACAGCAGATGCTCTGCTTTTTGTAGGTTGCCAAGAGTTCAACCAAGAGGAAAAAAGAGCACGGCCATTGTCTTCTGAGAAACAAAGATGAATCTTGCCCAAAGTGAAGAATAGGCAGAGCTCTGATTCTTAAAGTCTCATTGAAACGCCCCTGTGTGTGGTGAGTACAGATGAAGGGCTGAGTGGGAATGGCAGGATTCTAACCTGACCTACTAAGGCTTGTCTAGGATACCAGCTGCTGGGATTGACTGAAGTCCAAAGAGTTGGACTGAGAGAAAAGGAAATCCCAGGGGCCAGGACTGGCCTTTTAATTTTTTTTTTTATTTCTGCATCTTAGAACAGCAGAACTCACAATTGGCGTGTTCTGCAGTTTCCTTGTGTGCTGCTTCTTGTTCTTCAGCTCTGTGGCAAATGCAGCGCCCTTCAGGCCTTTTGCTAACTGACTGTGGTTACGCCAGAATCAGTTCTCCCTTTGAAGGTATCTCCCCTTTCAAATTTTAGGCATCAAAAATTTCCTTCTACACACACCAAATATGTCAGCACAGGGTATAAATACTATTTTTAAAATTACTGGCATGACTTTAAAAAAAAGAAAAAATACTTTATGCATACAACTGCCACATACAACCACACCACAATCAAAATAATAGCTATGGAATCACCTCCCAAATCTACGTATATGACACAAGATTGAGCACACAAGCTCTTGTAATTTTAAAGGAATTGAGACTATTTTCAATGGATTTAGTCTAGGGAAAGGAAAACACAACTAATCTGGTTCAATTTGTCCAACATGACTTAGTAATTTAGAATGTAGTAAAGTACTTGGCTATTCAGTCATTTCTATTAAGATTAATTTAATATCAAGGAAAATGATCTTGGTACATGTGAACCTAAATTTCAAAACACGGCTAATAAATCCTGGTGCCTATGAATGAGTTTTGAGTCAGTTTCATGTTGAACTTCATTCATAGAGCTCCCAGTTTTGTTTATTTTGCTTGATTCTTTATTTTGACACATCAAAGCTGCAAAGGCCTAGAGATTTGTTGATCAACTTTATATAAAAAAACAGTTTATGTATATGAAACTAAGAAATTTGAGCTAGCGTCTAGGGATGAAAACATGACAGGGATTTTGTAAGAGTGGGATAGTGATGAACAAGATGTTGAATTTCCAAAAGGCAAGAAAAAATTTGAACATGAAAGAATTGTGGGGAGAAGAACAATAGAAATAGGGAGAAGTTAGAGGGGCAAGAAACACTCAAGGTTTATACTTGAAGTATAAAGAGAATGAGAAGAGGAGGTGAGGCAAAAAACAAGCTTCCTAGAAAAATGAAATTCCAAACAGGGTGGTCAATGGACCATTTAGGTAGATAAAAATAAAATGATAACTAAGAGAGGAATTCTGTAATAAACATAAAAGAATCAAATTTTATAAATATTAACACATTTAAAATGTAGACTGGCAAAGTGTAGTGAAAGGAAGTGTAAGCTATCCAGCTTTACTATCTTTTAAAGGCTAGTTTTTTTTGTTTTTTTAATTAGCACATATTATTGCATATGAATTTCAAGTATATGATGTGCTTTGACCATATACTTTTAAAAGCTAACAATAATAAATTGGAGTTATGATCAGACCTCATAAAATAAAAAGTATTCAAGAAACAATTGTAATATGAAGATGAATGTAAAACGGAGGTGATGTGGGGGTGCTGATCCTGGTTTCCTTGAAAAGATCAATTGAAGTTAGTAAAAGTAATCAATCCTGAGTAATTTCCTGATACAGAGAAGGAAATGAGCAGATCTAATGAACTCTCAATACATTCTGAATCTCAGCTTATTTTATTATAATAATACTGTAGTTCATTTATTTTCTCAGGACTGATGAATAATTCCATGGTTATATAATACATGAATACAAGCTAAAACTGAATGCAGGATCATGGGAAAGCTACCTACTATTTTTTTCCATGACTTTTTTTTGCAAATAAAGATTATTTCAACATTTAATGATTTTTAAATATTGGAGAAATCAGCAATCATAACAAGGGTGCAGACTGTAGAGTGGATATACAGAAACCAATTGCTTTCCTGAACATCAACAAGCATGTGGATTTGGAATTTAAAAATATAAAAAAAAATTTAGGTGGGTAAGGAGATGGGGGTATCTAGGAAGAGTTGGGGAAAGGGAATGAACATGATCAAAATATATTATATGAAAATTTTTAATAAAAAGGAGAAAAGCTTAAATAAATAATATTTACATTTGAAACTTCTACATGGGGTTCTTAGGTACAAATATATCATGATTGGTAGAAGATCTGTATGCAAAATCCCACAAAACTCTGATAAAATAAAAAATTAAATAAATGAATAAAGGCTATTCCAAGTTCATGGAGAGGAATGCTCACTGTTGTCTATATGTATTGTGGAATATTATTTTAAGATGTGTTATATTTGTTTATACTATGGAACATTTATTTTAATGATACAAAGATGTGTTGTATTCTTTTACGTTGCATTTGTTTAACTCTATGAAGCTGTATTACTTTGCCTGTCTAAAAAACCTGATTGGTCTAGTAAAGAACTGAATGGCCATTAGCAAAGCAGGAGAAAGGATAGGTGGGGCTGGCAGGCAGAGAGAATAAATAGGAAGAGAAATCTGGGAAGGAGAAGGAGCAAGGAGAAGGAGGGGAGGATGCTAGGGGCCAGCCACCAAGCCATCCATGGAGTAAGAGTGAAAGTAAGATATACAGAAATAAGAAAAAGAAAAAAGCCCAGAGGCAAAAGGTAGACAAGATAATTTAAGAAAAGCTGGCTAGAAATAAGCCAAGCTAAGGTCAGGCATTCTTAAGTAAGAATAAGACTCTGTGTACTTATTTGGGAGCTGGTTGGTGGGCCCCTCAAAGAGCCAAAGAATAAGAACAACAACATACATGGCAGTTTTTCCTAAGCTTTATCTATGGATTCAATGCAAACTCAATAAAGTCATAGAAAACTGCTATGTGGACAGTAAAACAGATGCTTCTGAACTTCATAAAGAAAAGAAAAAGTTCCACAGCAGTCAAAGCTGTACTGAATGAGAACAAGTACACAGGATTGATATGCTTGTGACTTTTTATAGAAGTACAGTAAGTCAGTAATATTGGTGAAATAATGGACAAATAAATACATCAATGTGATAGAATGCAGATAATTCTAGTCTTAAGGATTTTTTTGTTTATTTGTTTGGTTTTGCCTTGATAAAACACCATGTCCAAAAGCAACTTGGGGAGGAAAGGGCTATTTTTGCATTGGAGCATTATCAGTCTTAATTTGTACAGGTATCCCATGATGGTCATAACTTCTAACAAATGTGTGATTACAAAATCAGCCTTTTCAGAACTCAAAGCCATTGCCCATTGAAGTCCTGAATATGTATCTACAGTGTGGTGTACATATTTTAATTTTCCAAATTCTTCAAAATAAAACACATCCATCTGTCAAATTTCATTTCTTTGAGTACTCTTTGGGTTACTTCCTGCAGATAGTGGAGTTTGGTTGTATAAAGGACAAGTAGGACATTACCATATAGTTTCCTTGGCTTGTTGCCAAGTGATGGAAAAAATCCTTTTTCAAACCTTTGCTATTGACATGGTGTTTTTTATGAATTTCTGAGGCCTTCAGCACATTTTCTACCAATAGTTGATCAATTTCATCATTACTTTGTGCTAGAGGGTCCGGCAAACCTGTAAGGCATCTGGTGTGTGTTATATATGAGGGATGATTTCCTATTCCTGATTATTTCTTCTAATTGTATAATTAACAAAGTTAATTCTGACCTATAAGAAATAATTAAGCAGTTTCAATGTGTAAAACAACTCTTTCTGCATACTGAGAGTCAGTAACTATGTTAAGAGGTTTTGTAAAATCTATCAATACCATGAGAATAGCATATAATTCTGACTTTTGGACAGAATCATAAGGGCTTTGAACCACTTTGCTTAAATTTCCTGATTTATAACCTGCCTTTCCTGATTTGTTTGCATCAGTATAAAATGTAGGGGCTCCAGAAATTGTTGTTTCCCATACAATATGAGGAAGAATCCAGTCAGTTCAATTTATAAATTGAATTCTCTTGCTTTGGGGATATTTGTTGTTAATCTCTCCCAAAAAATTACTACAAGCTCTTTGCCAATGTTCATTTTCTGCCCATAATGATTCAATTTCTGCATTAATTAAAGATACTACAATTTCTGCTTGGTTTATTTGTGCTAATTGATAAAATCTCAATTTTCCTTTTAGAATCAACCCAGAGACCTTTTTCACATAAGTTTTTAATTTTTTATTCTGTTTATTTGGTAGAAATATCCATTCCAATATAATATCTTCCCTCTGCATTAATAATCCTTTAGGAGAATGCATAGAGGGCAAAATAACCAGAAAGCAATCAAGCTTTGGATCAAAATGATCCATGTGTGCATCATGTAATTTCTTTTCAACCAAAGCCAATTCTCTCTCAGCTTCAGCTGACAGTTCTCTTGGACTATTTAAGTCCTTGTCACCTTTTAAAGTTTGGAACAAATCACTCAGTTCTGAATTTGTTATTCCAGTAGTGGGCCGTAGATGGGCAATGTCTCCTAGCAATTTCTGAAAATCATTAAGAGTCCACAATTGATCTCTCCTAATGTGCACCTTTTGGGGCCTAATTTTTGGAGACCAATTTTATATCTTAAGTAATTAATAGAATCTCCTCTTTGTATTTTTTTCAGAAGCAATTTGTAATCCCCAGCAAGGCTAATTTTTCTTTATGTCTTCATTCTTTCTAAAGAATCTATATTTTAATCAGCTAATTGCCCATATAATGATAAATAGATTGAGGAAAATGCTTATGTATCATTTCCAATGGCTGTCATACAAAATATTGGTACAGGGTGGGGCTATTTAATATTCCCTGTGAGAGAACCTTCCTTTGATATCTCTTAACAGGCTGAGAATTATTATAAGTAGGCACCATGAAGGCAAATATTTCTCTGTCTTTTTCTTGTGAAGGTATAGTGAAGAAACAATCTTTTAAATCAATAACTACAAGAAGCCATCCTTTAGGTAACAGAGAAGGCAAAAAAAAATTGCATGCTGTAGAGAGCCCATTAGCTGAGTCACCTTATTAACAACTCTTAGATCTATTATCATTCTGCATTTTCCAGATTTCTTTTTAATAACAAATACAGGAGAATCCCAAGGGCTGGTTGATTCTTCAATATGCTGAGCATTTAGCTGCTCCTGTATGTGATGTTCTAAGGCCTGTAATTTCTTTGGTGTTAAAGGCAATTGCTCAACTCATACAGATTTTTCTCTTAACCATTGTAAAGGTAGGACTTTATTGTTGGGGCCTTTGAAATTCAGCAGCTGTTGTACCCTGTTCTTGTACAACCTGAATGGTCAGTGATTGTTCTTTATAATACCTTCTAATATTTTTCCCAGAAACATATGTTAATTTATAGTTTGTTTCTGAGACTAGAGAAATGTTAATCTGAGTATTTTATTGCTGTAACAAATCATGTGCCCATAAATTCATTGCTATGTTAGCCAAATATGACTTTAATTTTCCTCTCTGTCCTTCTGGCCCTATACATTCAACCCATCTCACACTCTGTTTTACCTGAGATAATGTTCCAATCCCTAAAAGCTGACCATTTACCTACTGAAGAGGCCAATTTGAATTGCAAGAGTCTGGTTAAATTATTGTTACATCCACACCTACGTCTACAAGACCTTCAATGACAGCATCATTTATTTATATTTTTAGTTTTGGTCTTTGTTCATTTATAGAAGTTTGCCAAAATATTTGTTTTTTATTTTCTCATGAATTTTTGTTCTCTTTTCTCTGGTTGTTCTATCATTCAAAACAGCATGTTTTGTTTTCTTGTTGTTGCCGGGTTTTTTTTTTTTTTTTCGATAGGCATTAGATTCCCTAATTGCTCTGGTGATATTTTATTTGTGTTGAAATGTGATTTTATTTGTATGTTAATAAATAAAGTTTGCCTGGAGATCAGAGGTCATAGTGAGCCAGGAACAGCAGTCAGGTTTTGGTGGCCCACGCCCTTAATCCGATTACATGGCAGGCAGAGTCTCTGTGTGGACAAGGACACAGCCAAGCATGGTGACCTGAGCCTTTAATCCCAGTACCAACCATAGAGATCTGGAAGTCTGTATAGACAGGCAATGATGAGGAAGTCATGTGGTTGGGTTTAGAGCCAATGAGAAGGCAGAACAGAAAGGCAATAAAAACACAAGTCAGGCAGGAAGAAACTCTCTTCTCTGGGGAAGTGACGGCAGTGAGGTGGTAAGATAAGGTAGTCGTGACTCTCTGATCTCTTTGGCTATTTACCTCTGAATTTGGCTCTGTGTTTCTTATTTACTAAGACTGTTTAGAATTTTGCCTACAAGTTTCCTCTGTAATAACAGGAAACAACTGAATTGAATTTGACATGGGGGCCTGTGAGACAAAGGGTTCCTGATGACAAAGGGTTACTTTGACTGTCCCTTGTTGATCTACATTCATTAGTCCAATGTCTGCCTTTGCCACACCTTCTGCATACTCCAGAAGGGAGGAGTGTTCTGTTTTGATTATTCTCAGAAAAAAAAATTGTTTTTAGGAATGCCCTGTTTACAATCCCTTTTTAGGTGACCTTGTTTACCACAATTGAAACACTTGACATTTTGATTTTCCTTCAAACCTCTGGAAATCGTGTCTCTTATCCAAGCATCATCATGATTATGAAATTCAGTGTTTACTATATCTCATATCCATTCCTCTGTGGGTACTGATCTTGGCTTTAATGGCTTAATTACCCTTTTGCATTGTGCATTAGCATTTAGAAAAAAGTCAAAGATTCAATTATTATTTATCTAGCTTCTGAATTTGGTATCATTCTATTTACTGATGAGGTCAATCTTTGTAACAAATCATTGAAGGTTTCTTTTGGGTCCTGTATAACTTTAGTAAAAGACTCAGTTTTCTTTCCCACTTCTTCAATTTTGTGCCAAGCATTCATAATTGCTGCATGACATAGAACCATGGTGTGGTCATCATATAGAGATTAGCATAATCTCCTTCTCCAAGATGTTGGTGTTGGGAGATTTCTATACCTCTAGCCCTACTTAATTGTTCAGTGGTCTTAGCCTCATCTTTTTACCAGGTCCTCCATTGTAATTGAGGACCAGGCTCCAAGACTGTTGTAACCAAGTCTTGAGGGATAATTCTATTACAAGTTGACCATGAGTTTAACATCTGTTTCACAAAAGGTGAATAAATGCCATATGAGACTATCACTTCCTTGAATCTCCTTAAATTTAACATTTCCACAGGAGCCCATTCAGCTCTTACACAGCCTTGGGGATATCTATCATTTGGCAATTCCTGTAAGTGTACAGGAGAAATTGAAGTTGGTTGTTTGAAAACTTTAGTCTAGTCCTCTCTAACCTTATAATATAATACTGAGATTGATTCTCTTAAATTCCTCTGTCTAGGTCTGAATATCTCTATGATCTGTTTTAATAAGTTTTTCTAAAACTTGTATCATAGCACTCATATTAACCAACTTTTTTAGTGATGAAACAAAAATGATAAAACTGATACTGTTTATAATTGACATTACATAAATCCCATCTCAATTAATTATCCTCTCATTTAATTGTTCCATTTTCAAACCATCCAGCATATTATCATACAGAGACCTGATTCCCTCCATTGTAATAATGTTTCCCATTTTTTAATGTGGGAAAAAACTCTCTCTTTTAACTAATTCCTCCCCTTAAGAATTCCCAATTGTCTCACCAAATCTGCCAACAACGATGATTCAGATGATGGTGAAGTATGAGGCTGACTGCTGCTGTGTAGAACAGTAGAAGCCCAAGCAGGTATCAAGGCAGCTACCTAGTATGGCAGCAGCCTGAAGAGGGGGTCCAGAGAAAGCCCACAACCCACCAGGAAAGGGAATCCACTGTCTGAAAAACAGACACAGGGGATCATGTGCAGCACATGCAACAGGAACTGCCTAAAAGCAGAGCTGGCTGGTAGTGAGGCCCTAACCCCGGCAGCAGCAGCCTATAGAGCCCACATGCTTATGGAGTTTGTTGCAGAGAGGCTGCAACAGGAAAAAAATCCCAAACTTGCTCAGTGGCTTAGTGAAAAAAGAGAGGAAAACCTAGGCAGAGAGGTTGTGACACACTCCCACAGCCCCACCCTCTGCTGCAGGCAGCGCTATGTGCCGGTGGCTGCAAAGCCACAGGCAAGTGGTTTTTTTCATGAATTTCTCCCCCAAAGTTGGACACCAGATGTAGTGTGAATTCTAATTGGGTCTTAATAATAAAAAACCTGGAGTCAGAAATCAGGGTGAATGCTGAAAGATCAGAGAAGTAAAGGAACAACCACTGTCACCTCTTACCTCCACGACTCCTCAACTCCTCAGACCAAAAAGCGGGGCCAGCTCCTGTCTCCACCCACCTTATATTCCTCTCCCGCTTAGCCATATCACTTCCTGTCTGTCTGTACAGACCTCCAGACCTCTATGGCTAACTAGTGGCTAGCTCCACCCTCTGATCTTTAGGTAAGCTTTATTTGTTAGAGCACAAACAAAATGTCACCACACTAAAACTATAATACCAACCGGACACTACTGTTGTGGGGTAACCAACCACTCTCTGATTAGATGTGAGGCCCATTCAAGAGGAAGGAATTTATGTCTGTCCTGTAACTTTAGTTAAAAACCAACAAATGAAACAAAAACAAAAACAATAAAAACATGTTTGGAGAAGTCCAGGGTCCCAGGAGTGAACTTAGTCCTTTTGTTTGGTTGAACTGACATGAAGCCAAACTGGTTTGTGTTTGTAAACATAGACAGATTTTGCTGTCAGACTTAATCAGCTTCTTATTGCACTGAACACTGATGAATTCAGAGACTTATAGCTGTTCAAGATGCTGGGGATATGTGACATTTGAGTGATATAACCTAAATAGAACATTTATACCCCCCCCCAAGGTTCAGGGAACATCTTGAAAGAGGGGCAAAAAGAAAGTAAGACCCAGAAGATATGGAGAAGCACTGTGAAATGCTATCTTTAGAGCATGACATGGCTATGGTCTCACAGAACCTGTGGTTGCCTGCACTGAGCCTCCATAAGACTGGACCTATCTACAGTTAATCACTGACTGGGGACTCATGGGGCCCTTCTAAACTATTGGCTGATCTCCTGAGGGAAGTACAAGTCATTGTCTTCAGTTGTGGTCATCACTGGTGAGCCTACCTGGCTCCAGTAGATAGTCATGGTAACACAGACAGCCCTGGTTGAACTCAGTCACAAAACACAAAGATGTAAGTATCAGAAAGGGATTTATAGGAAGGAACAGCAGCTGACCAGGGTGGAAGGGCAGTAAGAGCAGTTTCTGTGACTAAAGGCTGAGAGCTGCACCAACCTATAGGAATAATCATAAACATTTAGAAGGCAGTTTAAATATATGTTAATTGAACAAAACATAGTAAATGACCACATAGGGCATGTGTCCTATTGCTTTTGATCAGGTTTACAGTGACAGGAATGTATTCTCTCCCATAAGCAGGCCTCAGGGGTGACAAGAAAGGAATTCATTCCCCCGAGAACAGATGGGACATTGTCACACCTGTGGACTTATTTTGGCTGGAAGGTGAGTGTAGTAGAATGCAGGATGCACAGCTGGGTTAGGTTGTTGAAGAGTTTCCTCTCCAAACTGCCAGCATGGCACCTCCCATCACTATGAATTCTAGTGAGTGGGGGGGGAAGCTTCTAACTCTAGTTTCTTTCTTGATGCTTGTGCTAGCTGGTTTTCCACGTGATTGCTGAGTTCCCTAAAGTAATATCTACTCAAATCTGCTGCTCTTAGTTGGTGGTTGAGATGCGGGGATCTTATGCTCTGTACACTAAATCTTTGTCTGAGTTTGATTTTTATGATGTTTGCCTGGAGTGCTAGCTAGTCTTTTGTCAAGGTGACACAAACATGGACGTATTTGGCATTATTTGGCATCAGCTGGGGAATTGCCTCCATCAGACTGATTATGGGAATGTCTTCTGGGGATACGTTTTTGGTTAACACTGTTCCTCCTTTTAAAATTAGGCATGTGAAGCTATGGGTTTCCCTTCCAGCACTGTTTTACCTGAAGCATATCAATTATTATCACTTATATTGTTTTTAACTTGTATGTTTGTGTGTATATGATGTGTGTATGTGTGCTAATGCAGGCACACACACGCACCACAGTGTGTGGAGGTCGGAGGACAGCTTCAGGCGCTGGACTTGCATTGTGTTTAAGGCTGAGCCTCTTGATGTTTTATGCGACTTCTGCTGGGCTAGCTGGCCCACAGGCTTCTATGACTCTCCTTTCTCCCATAGGAGCACAGCGGTTACAGACACACTTTACACTGCTCTAATAGCTTTTGGTGCATTCTGGGGGTTCAAATTCAGTTCCCCATCCTTGCCTGGTGAAGTGTTTACCCACAGAACTGTCTCCCTAGCCCTTAAAGCCCATATATTTTACTAAGTGGTGTCTTTATTGGAAATCCATTTATTTCAAAGTGGCTTCAAATTTTCTCTTTTGATTTCTTTGACTGTTTATAACATGTTTGTTCACAGATCTCTTCAAATTTATTTCTAAAGGTCTTGTTCAGCGTTCATATTTATGTGTTGCACAATCATTTGAAAAGTTTGAGGGCATTATTTATTCAGATTTTTTCTTTCTGCATCTTTTTCTGAGGTCTTTTGTGTTTATATTGGTATACCACATGGTAAGCTACACTTGCTTGAAGCTTCATTAATTTTTATTCATTCCTTTCATTCTTTCAATTAGGTCATTTCCTTTTACATATAATGTTATTTCTGGCATATTCAAAGTGATTTTGTTTATTCAAAGAACAGAACTTTAGGGTTTCTGTAATTTGCCACTTTGTTGACATCACTCACTAACTCATTTTTATTCTAAAATAAATATATTTAATCATAAATGTTTAGTGACATAATTTAGTACATGAGTAGACTCATTGGTACAAAGGCACACAGGTTTAGAGACTGCGTTCATGAAGTCTTGGTATTTAAGTATTAATCAGTAGAACTAATGGTAATTTCTAACACAATCAATGCAGATAATTGAAATATCTTGTCAAAACTAGTGAACTAGAGTCATATGATATACGCTCAGCACTTAAAGAGTTTTATGTGCTTTTCCTTTGCCCACTCCAGAGTGGTTCTTGCTAAAGACATAGGTCTAAGATGTAAGTATGAAGTCCTATAGGATGAGCTAAGTTTCAAACCCCTGACCTCTTTTGAGACTTGGCCTTTATTTCCTATTGTTATGACCAGGAGCAAGACAGTTGTGAACACACACAAATACATACCACACACCACATACATAACACACACACATTATACACATGCACATGCACACACATATACCACTCACACATACACATACCACACACACACACACCACACATACACACACACACCACACACACATACCAAACACACACACACACACACACACACACACACACACACACACACACGTAAAGTATGAACAGTAGTTACTGAAATCCTGAAGCAAGAAAGTAGAAAAGGAGCTCTAATCTGATTTTGAGCTCTAACATCAAGTCTATTACTTACAGCTGTCAACTCAGTTTGAATTTTTCCAAGAAAGGAATTAATTACCTAGAGACAGAGAATCCAAACACTAGACACCTTTCTTTACTTTCTCACGCTGTCCCCAGCCTCCTGTTCCAACTCATTCAGAGATCATATTTGACATTGTTTTCTATTCAGTGTTCTGTCTTAGGTGCTGAAACAGGGGACTGAGTTTACCACACACCAATTTTACCTTTCCTTTGACAGAATTTGGCGTAAGTCCAACTGTTATGAGCAATAAAATTCACAGATTTTAGGGAAAGCCCGTGCCTGGACTCATGTTAGAACATGCAGCCACACCTTACATACGGCTATCTGTTCTAAGCATATACAAGACATGGCACACAGTGTTGACCTCAATTATAATCATGAGTCACAGGCTCTCAGCTCTTTTTTTGTTTCATTAATGTCTACTTCTCATAATTTCTCTGTGACCTAACATTTCTCACCTTTCTTTTTATAAAAATTACTTTTGAGAAGATGAGAACTAGCTGTCCACACAAGAATTGAAGGAAAAAGTTGTAAGAATCATTCTCTCAATACATTTCAAATTTCAACAGGAAGAATGCTTTAGGTAAAGATGAAATTTCCCAGTCAACTTGATGTGCAAGTCTGGCAGGCCAGACAAATGTATCCACCCTATAACCCTAGCAAGCACTCAGACACTTTCCTGCTTATATGAGGCCCCCTGTAACTGATAGCTCAGAAAGAGCCCCTCCCCCTCCCACATGCTCCTTTTAAAGACCAACATATGACTTGACATCTGTCTACCCATCAAGAGAAAGATTACATTCATCCCTACTTCATTGTAGAATATACATACACATGTATCATATTTTTTTGATAAGCACTGTTTAATCCTTACCTTAATTGGATATTATTTCAGTTCTAATAAGATCATTTCCATAAGAACAGGTTATCTTCTGAAGTAATTAGATCCCTGTGATACAATCACCTCCCCTTCAGTCATTTCTCCGAATTCTTTGAGTTAACTCTTATTTGACCTCATCTCTTTTTCTAATATCGTGTTTAGATCCGAGGTCTTACTTAGACCGTACTTCTTTCCTATCTGAAAGCCATGATAAACCAGTACTGGTTTCTAGTCACTGAAATGAGCAGTTTTAGTATAATTTGTGTCTTCAATACTATTCTGTACCTATTTTTCTACTTTTAACCTATAATATAGCTCAAAATCTTTACAGCATTCACTTTTCTTTATTCTGAAATATTTTTTCTGTGAAATTTTTATTTTCAGATAAAGGGCGTCTGGTTTGGAATCTTGACCATTACTTGGATGCAAATACATTAAAAAAAAAACTTTTATTGATTCTTTGTGGATTTCACATAGTGCATTCCAGTCTCACTCATCTCCCCGTCTCCTCTCAGCCACCCTCTGCCCTTGCAAACCTTCACCCCCAATCAAAACCAAATTTAAAAGAAAAACCAAGCAAAACAAAGAAAATACACAAAACAAGACAAACAAAATAAGAAGAATCTCATCATGGAGGCTGTAGTGTGGCCCCCTGAGTCACACAGTTTACCCTTTAGTCCGTTCATCTTTACTTGCAAGTGTTCATTGCCACAGTCATTGGTCTGGCTCAAGGCCTCTGGTGTCTGCTGCACCTCCGACAATGGGATCTCACTGGGGCTCCTCTTGGACATCCTGTTATTGTCCTGTGTCGTGGAGATCCTGCTGTTTTGGATCTGTAGGTCCGTCCCCTTCACCTGCTCCAACAATTCACAGATTGGGTAGATTTTAGGTGGGCCTGCTCCTTGCTGCAGACTGCACTGGATGAGCTTGCCCAGGCGGTGCTGGAGAGCTCACCTGGGTAGTGAAGAACAGGGAAAGCTGGTGGGCTGACCAACCCAGCTACCACCCAGGCCCAGAACCAGGACTGTAAGTTGGCCCACCACAAATACATTTTTTACATTGTTGCTGATCTTGTCCCCTTTCCTTCCAGTTTAGAGAATTGTGTCTCACACCTAACACTATCAGCTGTTCTTTGACCCAGTACATTCACTTGTGTAGGGTTAATCAACCCCTTCATTCTTTTTTTTTTTTTTTTTCTTTTTTTTTTTGGTTTTTCGAGACAGGGTTTCCCTGTGTAGCTTTGCACCTTTCCTGGAACTCACTCTGTAGACCAGGCTGGCCTCGAACTCACAGAGATCCTCCTGGCTCTGCCTCCCGAGTGCTGGGATTAAAGGCATGTGCCACCACTGCCCAGCTAACCCCTTCATTCTTGTGTGCCTCAGTTTCCCTAGATTCCTTGATTCTTTTTGTGTCCATGCCTTTTTTTTGTGCACTGATATAATGTTTACTTTAAGGACTTCTCCAGCAATTCTGTTAGCTCTGTTATTTCAAGGTATATTTTTACCCTGATTTCCTGTCTAGTGGGTCACTGTCCCTTCCTTCCTGCCTGCCTTCCTTCCCTCCCTCGCTACCTCCATTCCTTCCTCCTTTCCTGCTTTTCCTCCTCTTTTTTTTATGTGCACAGTATGAATGGTAAAAGCCACAAATGTTTGATTTTCTTTTAAAGAGTCCTGGGTTTTCTTTTGACAGGCACTTATTTTCTTTTGGATCAATTAGATTCTTTTAAGACTAATAGGTTCTACTAGAGAAAGTTTAAAGTAACTGTCCTGGGTGGGGAGCTTGGCATTTCTGAGCATTTTCCTGGAGTCCTTACTTTAAACGAGCTTTTTTTTTTTTTTAATGCATTCAGGCTACTTAGACGTTGAATATGTGTCTGTTCTTTGCAAGTTCCTTGACTGTCCAGCTTTCATTTCCTGATGGTTGTTCTGTCCTCTCTTAAATGTATGTAAACATTTATATATTTTTTCTCATGGAACCACACCTTCTGACTGTATGGCTTATTATTTAGTCAAAGTTTTAGAAAGACTCCTTCCAAAGCTTTCTGGAACCCTTTCTCTGAGCTATTCACTCTCTCTCTCTACAGATATTTATAAATTCCAGGTCTTAGACTCATTGAGTCCTGTTCTCTGTTTTCCCTGCCTCAGAGGTTCGTATCTTCTATTTTTGGCTTTCTCTTCAAATCACTTTTGACTTTGAATATCTCTATCTATAAACATGGTATTTCTTTTCATTTTCTAAGATGCATTTGTTTTTTCTTTCCCAGATATTTAATTATCTTTTGTTGTATCCTTGATATTTTGTAGTACTTTGTATTTGTATTTTTGCATTTAACAAGTTAATATAATATATTAATTATTTGAGAATTTCACATAATGTATTTTTGTCATACTCACGTTCCACCCCTTCTCCTAATTCTCCCAGACCTGCTCCCTAGCTTTCCACATCCTCCCAACTTCATGTTCTTTTATTTTTATTTAAAATTTTTCTTCAATATAGTTCAGTAATATTCTTTATACTACCCCAACTCCTCCCAGATTCTCTCTGACTCACTGCCCACAAGACAGTATATCAATATGAAAAAACAAAATAAAACAAAAATAATTTAAAAAAGTCAAAAAATACCAAAAAATCCCACCCCCCAAACCAAAAGGCACACACACAACAAAACATGGAGTCCATTTTGCACATCCAGGTACTCCTAGGAATGGGGTCTGACCTAGAGTGTGGTTGATGCACCCAGTGTCAAGTGATTGGAGAAGACTGACCTCCCTCTTCTCAGCCTGTATCTATCAAATAGCTCCCTGTAAGCGGCGGGAATTTGTGTCTCCTTTCCTTTTCAGTGCTGGGTTTTGTCTGGTTTGAACTCCTGCAAGTCTTGTGTGTGCACACCATCAAAATCTATGTGAGTTCATACATGTATCTTTTTATGCCCATGCTTTCTTTTTAAAACTTGGCATGGTATTTTGAGAATTGTGCCTGGAAGATGCTGTTTCCCTGGATCGCACATCACCTCTGCCTCTCACAGTCTTTCTGCCTTCTCATCTGCACAAATTCCTGAAACTTGAGAGGAGAGGTTTGACAAAGACCTCACATTTAGGGCCGAGTGCTCCAAAGTCTCTCACTCTCCACTTTATACAGCTGTGGGTCTCTGTGTTAATTACCATCCACTGCAAGAAGAATCTTCTCTGAGTGATGCACTGTTCTATGGTTATAGCAATATGTCATTGGGAATTATTTTATTATATGTTCAACTTAGAATAATAGTAGTAGGTTTTCCCTCAGGGCCTATCTTTTTTTAAATGTGTATGAATATTTTGCCTACCTGTGTGTCTGTGCACCATGTGAATGCAGTGCCTACAAAGGCCAGAAGAAGGTGTTGGATCTCTTGGAAGTGGTGTTACCAAATGGTTATGAGCAACCATGTGGGTGCTAGGAATTGATCCCTGGTCCTCTGGCAGACCAGCGAGCATGTTTAACCTCTGAGACAACTCTCCAGCCCTTCTTAATTAAAAAACCCCGCTGAGTCCACTTTTTTTATAATTTAAAATTTAAAACTTCAAATTATGAGGGGAGGGGAGTTAAGGGAGGGACTATGAAGAGGAAAAGCTTAAACTAAGTGCCATTTGAGAGGTTTTATATAAATCTACTGCGGTAGAAGCTTCTCAAAATACACACATATATGAAAGAAATCTAAATTGGAATCACCAAATAACTGGGAAGACAAAGGCCCAACTCAACATTTCTCATCACTAAATGAAATTTTCAGTTCTGGGAATGGGTTACTTGGCCAAAGGGGTCTCATGGGAACCCTGAACAACCCAGACAATTGCCAAGGCTATTGGTTGCTCTCCACAAACTGATGGTAGGGCTTTAGTGCTGAAGACAGCATCTACATACTTCATTGAGCACTTAGAGCCTTCACTCATATGGACTGGTGTTCGCGGTACTGGAATGTATTCTGCACGCTACCAGAAGATAAAGGTAGACACCAATCCAGCTGCAAACCCTTTAATCGATAATGGTGACATGTCTGTATGATATGCTGGTGCAATAGTGGCAAAAAGTTGTGGGAGTAACCAATCACTATTTAGTTTGAATTAAGACCCACTCTGTGAGATGCACCCATGCCCAACACTGCTCAGGTGGCCAAGAACCTGAGACTATACAGGACATGGGCTGAGAGGAAAACTAAATACTACTGTTATGCTACCAGAACATAGCAATAATGTCTTCAACTGATGTGCTGTACTCATAGATCAGTGCCTTGCTTAGCCATCATCAGAGAAGCTTCTCTTGCAGCGGATGGGAACAAATATAAAGACCTTTAACTGGACAATATGCAGAGAGTGAGGGACCTTGGAATACTCAATCTTAAATGGGGTGTCTCCATCAAATCTTTTTGGCTATGGCTCAGGGAACTCTGAGGAAGAGGAGGCAGAAAGATCATAAGAGCCAATGGTGAAGGGCCACCAAGGAAACAGTTTATTTCAGACACAACAGGATTAATGGACCTATGAACTCATAGAGACTGTGGCAGCATGCACAGATCTTATATAGGTCTAAACCATATGGTGTCTCAATGCTGAAAGGAGGAGTGGACACAAGCCCTCATCCCTAACCCAGAAGTTATCTCCAACTCATAACCTGGTCACAAAGGAAAAATTAGTTTTCTCCAAGCAAGTCTCACTGAGTATATGCTGTGGAATGTTTCTTTACACTGTGTGAATATATGTTGCTGTGATTGATTTAATAAAGAAACTGACTGGCCAGTAGCTGAACAGAATAAGGTTAGGCAGGAGAGCCAGGCTAGGAGAACGCTGGGAGGAGGAAGGGCGGAATCTGGAGATGCAAGCCAGATACCAAGGAATCAGGACATGTAGAAAATGAGGTAACAAGCCATAAGCCATGTAGCAAAGCAAGATAAGAAATGTGGGTTAACTTAACATGTAAGAGCTAGTTAGTAACAAGCCTGAGCTATTGGTCAATCATTTACAATTAATATTAAGACTGAGTGTTTATTTGATAGTGGATCCTGGCACAGGAAAATTCTGCCTACAAGTATACAAAGCATATTTAAGTTAGGCTGTATGTGGCATGTGTAACAGTAGATGACCAACACAAAACGAGCTCAGTAGTGTTTATGGAGGGTGTCTTTTTTTTTTTCACATAATGCTGTGTCTGGGCTTTTCCATCTCCTCCCACCTCTCTACCTTACAGGTCTTTTGCTTATATATTATGGTTTATGGCTTTGTGTCCTTATGAGATTTCTGTATGTCTCAGCACCTGTATGTTTCTTGTGCTTTTTCTTTGGCTCTTTTTTTTTTCTGTTTTTGTCCCATTCTGGTTTGTTTGTTTTTACTTTTTTTTTAGATACCTATTTGTTTTCTAATAAGAAAGAGAAAGGATTTGGATTTGAGTGGGTGGGAAGGTGGGAAGGGTCTGCAAGGAAGTGAGGGAGGGTGTGGGAAGAGTTGGGGGAGAGGAAACCATGATCAGAATATATTCCATGAAAAATGTCTACTTTCTAAAAGAAAGTATATAGAAAAGAAATTATAAAATTACAGAAAAGTTGATATAATAATGCATATAACTTCAGCCTTAATCTCCCCTTCTTCCTATATTTTTATTTGCTTCTTATAAATTGAATTTTGAGTCTTCATTTTTAAATATATTTGTGTAAATGTTTGCATCTTCTAATCTTCAGCTAAGCTGCTTGGGGCTTTATTTAGAAGCAATACTGGAGCTTGGTCTGCAGAAGGGCATGCAGAGTGTGAGGTCATCCTTTATTCAAAAGCTTTTTGAACATTTCAGCCACAGTTGGCAGCAATGACCTGTCTTGTCCTGTTGATATTATTGGAAAGTTTGAGAAGTGTATAAATCACCAGGTCAAGGAGTTCCAGCTTTCTGACTAAGACTTGGACTTGTTTAGTATTAGGAAGGTCATTCATTTGAAAACATATTAAAATGACTATGAATTATCTATGTTTTTATTACAAAGAAACTTCTCAGCAACAGAAGCCTTTAAGACATTTCTATGATTGCTGTAGAACTGTTGCTAAAATCAGGGCCAGCCCTTGATGCTGGTGATCCACACTCACTGTAGGATCCTGCTCATAGAGCAGCACATCAAAAGACTAAGGAAATACAATTCTTCTATATCAAATAAAATCATGTTAGACATGTCTAAAATGTAGAAAGGCACTACCATATAATTGCTAAGGGTGTGTGAGCAGGCTTGTGGAACTAGCAAATGGTAAGCATGTATTTTAAAATTTAGAATGAGGGTTCTTGTCTCTGTAAAAAAACTACAATAACTTTGAAATAAGAAGTGATGGGCCATTTAGAGAATCAAGTGCTTTTCCAAGTGATATTTCTATCAAAAACCTAGTTTTCCCATTTTGAAGTAAACACATGCACAGCTCAAGTTGTCAGTGATACACAAAACCATTATGGTATAAAGAGACAAGACGGTGTTTTCATGCACATTTCCTATAGCTACTTTTCCTGGCTTAACCTTCCTGAGAAAAATCCCACCTTTGCCAAGTACTGATCCAACCAAGCAAAAAATTTATAGTATGGGAAAAAAATGTACCAACACTAGAGATATTTTAGGGAATTCTCTCAGTAATAAATTGGGAACTTGGTAACCACTAAGAAACATATTGTTTAGAAAGAAGATTTAGAAAGACCCCAATAGAGCTTCCGTATGACTGCCAGCACATACCTTCAGAAACAGAATGAATGGATTTTAGAAATAGAGATTTTACCCAAAGTTTATAAGATCTCCATGTCCATATATTTTTCATATAGAAAAAATACAAAGCAGCAGCAGCAACAACACTCCCCCAAAACAAAACAAACAAACAAAAAACCACAACAAAGTATTGATTTAAGAATGAGAAAAAAACAGGAACTGATAAAAAAATTTGCTGCTCAGCTGAAACAGCAGCCTGTAGTCTTATTTCTGTCCAGAGAACAACAAGGTCCTTTTGAGCTTGACTCTATAAAGCACTTTTAAAATTAGTTCTTTGAGAAATCCGTACAATGGTATTTTGGGTATATTCACTCCTCCTCTAACTCTGCCCAGATTCATGCCCCTCTCTACTCACTAAAACTGTGTCTTCTTCTCTTTCTTCCTCTTCCTCCTCCTCTTCCTCCTTCTTCTCTTCTTCTCCTACCCATTAAGTATGGTTGGTGCAAATGATACACTCTTGGATGGATGGCCTTAAACTGGAGTATAGTCAGCCCCTTTCCAGTAGCTATCAATGGCCAATACCTCCTTATCGTGAAATTCATGCCCACCCCCCTCTCCATGTTGGGATTTTGCCTGATTTGAGCTTGTGCAGGACTTGTACATGCTGTCTCAACTTCTGAATTCTCATGTGCCACTGCCCTGCTACCAGAAAACACTGTTTCTTTGTCATTGTCAACTGCTCTGATAGTAATTGTAATCTATTTCAAAAGGCATTTGGATTAGTCATGAAATGTGACTATTTTTTTGAGCTAGAATACATTTGTTAGCGAGGTATCATTCTATTAAAGTTATTAATTACTTTATTTACTCACATGAATATTTTGACCTTGTTTCAAATGTGTACAGAAGGCAGGACTTCAACACAAATACTAAAAGCCCAAAGAAGTATTTGAAATGAATATAGAGATATTCATTTAGAGATATCATAAGCAGGATTTATAACAGGTTTCTGGGTGGTAGTTTTCTATAGGGAGTAGGAGTCACAGATGACTTTGAGAATCTGGATCTTCTTTCATAAACAATACATATCTAAATCTGTACCAGAACAAAGATTGAGGACAATTCTGAGATCAAAGTTTCTTTGGGGGAGCATATAATAAATTCATGTTAATTAACTGGAAATCTGTTAAAAATCATAGATGTGATTAACTTAGCCTGCTAGTTTTCTAGGGCTTCCTTAAGAAAGTAGCATGAGTAGAGATTATTTAAAA
Source organism: Peromyscus nudipes (assembly GCA_902168325.1). Taxonomy (NCBI): domain Eukaryota; kingdom Metazoa; phylum Chordata; class Mammalia; order Rodentia; family Cricetidae; genus Peromyscus; species Peromyscus nudipes. The sequence continues at coordinate 51,937 of CABHPH010162151.1, read as the reverse complement.
CAACAGAACTAGATTGCCTTACCGTTCTTTAGGCTATCTGTTTGTGAGTTCTTGGCCAATGAAATCTATAGATACCTCCCTAAGCATTATTTACTATTGCCAATGTTCTTGTTTACCTTCCAGAACTTGACAGGAAGACCCTACTGCTGAAGACATCATTTGCTGGACTCAATGAAAGAGGAAAAATCACACTTTTACTAACTTGGAAGCTCTATTCCTAGTGGCTAGCTTATATAGTACTGGAAGGTGCTATGCATGCTATGAGAAAAATAATCATCAATCTCACCCAATGTGAGCCATGTAAGCTGCAATAATGACTAACCTAACAAAATAAAATAATCATCAATTTCAGCCAATGTGAACCGTGAAAGCTGCAATAATGACTAGCCTAACAAGATACAGCCACTAATGCAATAATGACATGAATATTGTGGATGTAAGCAACCATTATCTGATGAATCTAAGCCCTCTGTATTAGTCAGGGCTCTCTAGAGGTATAAAACTTATAGAATGAATATATCTATCTCTACTTCTAACTCTGTCTCTATCTCAAGAGGATTTTTTTAAAGAATGGCTTACAGGCTGTGGTCAAGTTAGTCCAATAATGGCTATCTACAAATGGAAGACCCAAGATTCCAGTAGTTGTTCAGTCCACAAGGCTGTCTCAGCTGGTCGTCAGTATATGCCTAAATCTTGAAGTAGTAGGCTCTAATGCCAGTGAAGGAATTGACTTGCTATCAAGAATAAGAGCAAGCAGACACAGAGCAAGTTTCCTTCTTCCACGTCCTTTACATAGCCTGCCAGCAGGTGTATTTCAGATTAAGGGTTGATCTTCCCCACTCAAAACACTTGGATTAAAAGTGTGTCTTCCCACCTAAAAGATACAGATTAGAAGTGGGTCTTCTCACTTCAAATGATTTAATTAAAAAAAAAAAACCTACAGTGTGACAAGTCATTTGGGTTTTTGTTAGTTTCAGAAGTCAAGTTGACAACCAAAAACAACCATCACAGCCTGTTTCATGAGATGGAACCCATTCCCGTCATGAGGCCAAAGACCATGTGGCCAGATAGGCCATAGGCTATAGGGGAGAACCTAAAACTATCATTTTGCTAAATGGACATTAGCATTAAAATGATTTGTAATGACTCATTGCTGTATTCATAGAACAGCGCATTTCTCAACTCTCATCAGAGAAGCTTCTTCTTACAGTAGATGGCAATTAACAACACAAAGATCCTCAGCTGTTCAACATGAAGGAAGTGACATACTGTAGATCACACAACCATAAATGGGTCATACATATGACATCCCTCCCACCAAGGCTCAGGAAACTTCAGGGAAGAGGGTGATAGAGCAATTATAAGAGCCAGAGGTGTGTGTAGAGGGGGGGGGTTGACTTTCAGAAAACATTTTCCCCCCAGACAAAAGCAGTGCAATTTCACACTTGAACACATGGATTGAGACAGCATACACAAGACTCACTCCACCTCCAGCCAGACAAATACCAGCATGGAGAAGGGAAGGTGGGCACAAAATTCCACCCCTAGCTGAGGAGCTATTCACATTTGATAACTTCTGGAAAAGGGAGGGTCAGTCAGCTTTTTTAATGGTATGACCCCTGGTAAGTTTACCACACTCCATAGCAGTCCCCACTCCAAATAGCTGAGTAACACAAACTTAACTGTATGGGGGCGAGGAGAGGAGGAAAGTCAATGTTGGTTAAAGAGAGGAGGATAGAGAGAGATCTTGGAGGAGTGGGGGGGGGGTATATGAATATGATCAAAACACATTCTATGAAAATTTCAAATTAATAAAATATTTTAAAACATATGTTTGAAATTAATTATTGAGAGCTAGTATATCCTTTAAAACTCTGGGTGGAGAACTCTTGTCTTTCTCCTGCTTCTGATAATTCTCTGGCAATAGCTGACATTTTTTCCCTTTTAGCAGAACTTCAATTTGGGCTTCAACTGACACAGCCCTTTATGTGGATGTAGGTCTATATCTCTTTCCTCTTCCATAATGACATCAGTTATATTAGGCCATCATAAACCAATATCAATTCATTACAATCTCTATGTCCAAATACATTCTTCTGCTCACATTTTGGGTGCTCAGATTTCAAAATATCACTAGTGGGGAAGAGCACAAAATATATAAAATCTTTTATTCCTATGAGAATAGTAACCAATTACAACTATGGTTAAGTCATTATCATGTCATGTCTTACAAAGTATTACACACATTAAAATAATTGTTGAGGTCTAGGAATGTGACTCGGTGGTTAAAGCACTTTCTGTGCAAGGATGAGGACCTAAATTCATATCCGTAACACCCTTATAAAATAGGCAGCATGGTGCTTTGTATCCAGAATCTCAGCACTGGAGAGGGAGGAATAGGAGCCAGTGGATACTCTTGACTCTCTGACTTAGCCAGTTTAGATAAGCTCTAGGGTCAATGAGAGACCTTGTCTCAAAAACAAGACAAAGGGTGCTGGAGAGATGGTACATACACATGGTTAAGAGCATGTGTTCTTAAAGAAAACCCGAATTCAATTCCCAGCACCCACAGGGTGATTCACTATCATCCGTAACTTCAGTTCCAAGCTAATGTCCTCTTCTTGTTTTTGAAGGCATCATACACACACTCACACACAGTGCACATATGTGTATGCAGAAGAAACATTCATACACATAAAATAAAATAAATATAAAAAGTGTAAAAATAGTGACAGAAGAAGATATCCAAAGTGGACATTTTGGTCTCCACTTACACAGAGGAGTCCACGCACACACCTATATGTACACAAATATATACCACACACACACACACACACACACACACACACACACACAGAAGCAAAAACTTCTTTAAAGTAAACATATATAGTCTAAAAACTATTCAATGTGTGAAGATGCACAAAGCAGCTATACAACACTGAAATGTATGGCTGGGCAAATCAAAACCTGTAAGAGTATTTTTCACTTTTCTTGTTTCATAGTTGAGAAGGAATATTTTTAAATGTATCACTGTATTTTTAAAGTTAACTACAGATAAAATAAAGTGAAGACTTTCTGAATTGCTAACAAGGGCATAAGTGGTCTTATTGGGGTAATGTATTTCAATAGGTTACACAAGTCTGTGTAGTTAACCACCTTTAAACTGGAGGCCTTTACAGGTCTAAGAACACTGCAGCTTCTTTTCCACAGTAAGTTGAATTATGGGAACTGTAGAAAGTATTTAGGCCACCTTTTCTGATAGTTATATTTTTCTTTTTCATTTATCTCCAACCAACCTGATAGGTAATATCTGGAAGTCCACCTTTTTGCTTTCTCCACATCTTCCTCTGAGTAGGAGCGAACAAGCAGAGAGGGGAGCCAAGGATCCAGGGGATCTCTGTGGACAAGGCTGCAGCTCTGTATTGTTGATTGTATTGCTTCTTTTCCTTATTGCTAATTCCCTCTTCTTATGCTCTCACAGTGAACAAATGCTACTTTGGTGGGATCATTTCCTGGTTAAACCATCTAAGGAACCTCTTTTTATATTTAATTTATTTATTGGTGGAGTCAAGAAGACTTTTTTTTTCTTCTCTCAGATTGTACCATGCATCATCATGAAGACATCTGGATTCTATGTATGTAGTTAATGCTCTCTTAGCCTTCTGCAGATAATATTTTTTTACTCTTAAATATTAAAAGAAATTTTCCAATCAGAAAAAGATGTAAAAAACTCACGATTAGCTACACATAAAATAAAACAAGAGAAGAGATAACCCAGAAGGAGCATTGAACATGCATTTGAATGCATGCTAGTGAACATATTCATAAACATGACTAAATTCATATTATTGAATACTGCTATTGGAAAACATCACAAAATATGTCTATACATGAGAAGCACCTAAGCAAAGTGATAAACTCCTGAATTAAAAAAGCAAAAGTATACTGATGAATGCAAAGTAGGAGGCATGTGGGAAGTTTGATGATAGCAGAGATAATTTTAGAAGCTGAGACAATTAAACCCAATGGACTGAGCACAGACCTTTTAGGGACTGTATGCTAGGAAACACCAATACAAAATGGTAGGTTCTTGAATTAAATTATGACATTAGCAAACTTTTCTGTGAAACAATACAGATTTAAAATAGTGTAACAGAGTGCTGGTGGTTATCTAGTGGATTGCCAGAATTTGTGCCCTGACATGGACAGAGAATTGAACAACCAGGTAAAGATATATAAATACAAATATGTATTTATATTTCTGAGTCTGGTTTAGTTTAATATGATGGTCTTAAGTTGGATCATTTTCTAGCAAACTATGTAACTTCATTCTTGTATATTATTGAATAAAACTACATTGTGTGTGCCTGGGGGCATGGGTATCACATTTTCTTATCCATTCACCTGCTGACAGATACCTCCGCTGATTCCATAACTTAGCTCTAGGCGCTAGTGCCATAGTCAACATGAATTTCCAAATATCTCTGTGGCTTGCTATTTAGGGTCCTTTGAGTCAACAGCTGGATCTGGTGCATCTGTGTCAGAAGGCAGGCTCACGTTTAGCTTTATGGGGAACTTGTGTATAAATTTCCATAGTGCTTAAACTAATTTACATTCCAACCAGTAACTACAAGGATTCACTGCTTCCCTTCTCACTAATATTTATCATCAGTTTTCTTTTTTACAGCCTTCCAGCCTATGGTGAAATGAGCTCTCAGTGTAGTTTTAATCTTGTTTCCTTCAAGGCTTAGGATGTGGAATCGTTCTCATGTGTTCATTGGCCATTTATATTTTATCTTTTGAGAATGGCCTGTTCATGTTATTAGCCCATTGATTAATTGAGTTGTTTGGGGGCTTTTCTTTTGGTATTTAATGTTTTCATTTCTTTATATGATGTAGATATTAGTCATATCATATACATAGCTAGCAAACAATGTTTTCTATTTTGCAGACTGTCTCTTCATGGAGTTGTTCCTTCATTTTGTAGAAGCTTTTTTAAAATTTTATATGATATCATATTATTTCTTGAGCTTCTTCTAGGTACCTTAAACTAAAGTTATAATAATGATGTTATATTTATTCGTAATGATGACAGAATAAAGATATTAATAAAAAATGTTTAGTCTGCCTCAAACCAAATCTAACCACCAGAAATTTTCAATAAAAACACCTTCAGTAGTGCATGGAGGCACATACTAGTAATCATCGCCCTTAGAAGGCTGAGTTAGGACTGTGGATTCTAGACCACTCTGGCACAGGTCGCAAGACCTTGCCTCAACCAAGACAAGACAATCGTACTGGCTGATTTTGTGTCAACTTGACACAGCTGGTCATCAGAGAAGAAGGAGGAGCCTCAGCTGGGGAAATGCCTCCATGAGATCCAGCTGTAAGGCATTTTCTCAATTAGTGATCAGTGGAGGAGGGCCCAGTCCATTGTAGATGGTGCCGTCCCTGTGCTGGTGGCCCTGGGTTCTATAAGGAAGCAGGCTGATCAAGCCATGTGATGCAAGCCAGTTAGCAGTTCCCGCCCATGGCCTCTGCATCAGCTCCTGCCTCCAGGAACTCCAGATCTGGGTTCCTGTCCTGACTTCCTTGTAATGAACATTGTAATGAACAGCAATATGGAGGTGTAACCCACATAAACCCTTTCCTCCCCAACATGCATTTTGGTCAGGGTGTTTTGCCACAGCAATAGAAACTCTAAGACAACAATACAAAACAAACAACAAAAGCAACAATAAACAACCCAGTAATATGGAAATATTAAGTAAAACATAAAATTTAACCCCACCCTAGATTATTTAGGAAATAAACTTAAACAGCTCTAACTACCTAGCAAAATTAGACATAAGAGACATTTTAAATAGTCTTTTAGGGATTTTTTTTAAAGGAATTGATAAAAAAAATTATTAGGTTTTCATTTCAAGAATTAAGGAAAATGAAATTAATTGAGTAAAAACTTCACTTTTTTTTTTTTTTTTTTTTACCACAGGGTTGGGGGTCACCCAGAAGGTGCTAAAAGACACAGCCCAGCTTCACCCTGCAGAGCTTGACTTACGTGGTTAGAGCTGAAATATTTGTTTATTTATTTATTTTAAATCTCCAGACTGATAATGACGTGTCACTCAAATGGCAGAAAACATGGATGGACCTTCATTAAAAGAAAAGAAGTTTTTATGTGCATATTTGCTGTTATTATTTTACCTAGCTATCCTGTATTGTTTTTATTGTACTGTTTTATGTAGATTCTGGTGATTGAACTGAGGATCTCCTAAATATTAAGCAAATGTTCTACTACCAAACTACATCTAAGTTCTCAATGCCTTATCTTAGTGAATTCAAACATGTTTAATAAATAAATGACACGACACTCTCCAAAAACTCGAGAACCACACTAATTCATAGTGACAAATGGGGATATTATTTAGAAGCTAAAATATTGCTGGGATTCATTGCTAGAAAATGAAATTTTGTTTTTATCCTTCACTTTTATAAACGCTTTGTGTGTATTTATATTTCTCTTAAATTTGATCATTTGGAACCACCCTACAAATCTTCTTCATGGCCTGTTTAAACACTATTAGCTTATTTAGAGGTAATTATCAATTTAGTGCATCGAAATGTTACTAATTTTAGATTTTTAATGTATTATTATTATTGTTTCATTATCGTGTGTGCATGGTGTCTATCTGTGGGTGGGTGTGCCATGGCGCACGTGTGAAGGCCTGAACCAATTTCCTGGAGTTGGTTCTCTCCTCCCATCATCATGCAGGTTCTGGTGATCAATCCCAGCTTGCCAGTCTTGTGCTACAAACACCTTTACCACTCAACCATCTCATCAGCCCAGTGTTTGAAAGTTCAGTTTACTAAACATCATTATTTTTTTAACTAGTACCCCTATTGCTGAAAATACATTCCCATGTGACCCTGAAACAGAGAAATTCTGTTGAGGCACAGTTGAGGTACTCGCTTTGCATTTTGGACTTGAAAACGTTGATCTGCTGTGAGTGCTGACTTGAATTTTCCCCTGATCATTTTATTTTTATTTAATATATTTTGAAAAGATTTCTGGGGCTGGAGAGATGACTCAGTGGTTAAGAGCACTGGCTCTTCTTCCAGGGGACCCAGGACGAATTCCCAGTACCTACATGATAGCTTACAACTGCTTGTAATTCTACCTCCAGGGAATCCGACACCCTCACACAGACATACATACAGGCAAAACACCATAAAATAAAATAAATATTTTATTTAATAAAATAAAAAGAAATGATTCGTTTAAGAATATTTATATTTTCTCCATGTTCCCTGAACTACTTTTGTTGTCTCCTCAGCTGAGGAAGCATTTATAACTGCTTTAAGGCCTCAAAGAGACACTTTAGTCAGCCTCACCGGATCCGGAATGTCTCTCCAATCTGTTCCATGGATGTGTCTGCTCAATTCCTCACTCTTGCGAGGGAGGGCATTCCTTTTAGTTTTAGTGCTGGGGACATGGCCTTGGGCCCTTTAGGCAAGCACAGTACCCCTTGGCTGTACCCCTAGACACAACTCTAAGTGTGGGTGCTTTTGCTAATCCCACAAAGTCAAGCTGTATCCTGAGTGCTTCCTGTTTATTTTCCTTTAGGCACATCTCTGAAGAACTTAAATTTAAGTACTTTCTCTGAAGCCTGTGGGTGGAGCTGGATGCCTGCATTTTCTCCTGCACTGACTGGAGAGGTTCCTGTACCACATGTTCGTGGCTGAAGTGCTGAGGGTGTAGGATGGGAGCTAACTCTGTTGAGGATATGGAAGCCTCTGGTAGCGTGTCCTAAAAGCTTTGGGCATGCCCTTGGTGTTATCAGGCAGTTAGATATCTCCTACTCTGTTCCACATCTGCTTGCTGTTAGCCCCACCTCTTGTCTGTGTTCCCCCACTACCTCTTGTTTGTGCCCCCACCTTCTGTATGTCCCCCCACTCCCTCCCGTCTGTGCCCCCCCCTCCTCTCTGTGTCCCCCCCTCCCGTCTGTGCCCACCCCTCTCGTCTGTGCCCACCCCTCCTGTCTGTGCCCACCCCTCTCGTCTGTGCCCACCCCTCCCGTCTGTGCCCACCCCTCTCGTCTGTGCCCACCCCTCCTGTCTGTGTCCCCCACTCTTCTCTCTTGAAAATGTGCTCAAATTTACATGTAAAACCATCTGGATCTGCTATTTTCTCGTTGGGAAGTTTTCAACTCAAGATTTATTTAATTGATGGATACAGGACTCTAGAACTGATCTAGTTTTTCATTCACCACCTTTTGGTTTGATTCACTCAGGAAATTGTCATCTAAGTTTTCAAACTTATGGTTTGAGTTATTACGGTTTCGTTCAGTGTCTAAAGAGTCTGCAGTGGTGTCTTCTGTCACAATGCGACCATTTCTACTTACCATCTCTTCCTCTGGTCAGTCTGGCTAAAAGTTTGTCAACTCTACTGATAGTCTGCAAGAACTAGACTTTCATTTTACTGTTAAAAACATGTGTCGACTTTCTAATTTATTGGTTTCTGCTTTTTCTTTGTTAGTTCCTTCCTTCTGTTTGTTTTGAATTTTATTTCTTAAATTTTGTATATTAATTTATTACTTATTACTATTATTTATATTGATTTATTCCTTTTTATAAGAATTTAAATATAAATATTCTCCAATGTACTGCTCTAGCTTCCATGACTTTTAATGTTACGTTGTATTTCTACCACCTTTAAAATGATTTTAAATTTCATTTGAGACATCTTTGATTTTTCAAACTGTTTTGCCGTATAATATTTTATTATATTTTCCATTAAACATAATTATAGTTGTCTTAAAAGTTAGTTAAAGTTGTATATAGGATAACTATGTGCAAGTCACACATACATACAAGGAAACAAACATAAGTTACACTCTTCTCTGAATGTATTACATATTTAGGAACACAAATTTAAAGTTGAAGTCTTACTAAAATAGAAACATTGAGAAGCCCCAGGAGATATCTCTGAACTTCCCAAAGCTTGATATTGCTCATATGTTTTGTCTCACTAAGGAAAATTTTGTCCAACTCTTATTGGTGAGTGTGTGTATGTGTGCATGTAAGTGCATATAATGTATATGTGCGTGCATGCCTGGTGAGGCCAGTGGGTGATGCTGAGTGTCTCCCTTCATCAGTCTCTGAATTATCTTCTGAGACAGGGCTCATCACAGAACCCAGCACCCATGGATTGGTTAGACAGGCTGGCCAGCTTCTCCTGCAGATCTACCTGTCTCTTCCTACCCTGTCCTAGGTTTATAGATGTAAGTAAGCGCATGTGACTCAATTCTCAGGAGACACCTTTGTTTTCCTTTTTGCATGTGGAACTCATTGTGACTTTTGTACATGGGTGTTGGGGAATCCAAACCCAATTCTTCATGATTATATGACAGACACTGTACAGACTGGACCATCCCCCAGGCCATTAGTTCAGTCTTATTGAACTATTGTCATTGACATTGATCTCTTATGTTTAAATACCAAGTATTTTCTGCAAATGGTAAACACATTAGAATAAATTAGAATTAAAATTAGGTCATAATTTAGATACTGCCTCACACTGAGCCTATCAAGGAGGGCCTTTCTCATTTCGAGCTTGTGATATATTTTATTTGCTATTTTACTGCTGCTTGCTTTTTATAGAATTTTCCTTCAGAAATAAAGGTTTCTTTAATTTGATAAAAATTCATTTTTTTCTAAGAAGATGGAGGCATAGGAAAAATTATTTGAAAGGAAAAAATGATATAGATGATAAAAAATGTTGGATATTTATTACATAACATTTAAACCTTGATCTAATTAAAGGACAGGTCTATAAAAAGAATTATGCCTGAAATGATGGTACACGTTGAATTTGTTATTAAGTTCTAATTTACCATGATAGAATGAAGTGACCATTAGATGAAGTTGTGAAATAGCCTGTGTGGTCACCATTCTGACAGCTTTCTCTAAACTCAATTCTCAGGAGACATCTTTGTTTTCCTTTTTGCATGTGGAACTCATTGTGACTTTGTAGGAAATGAAAACTGTCATGTAAATCTCTATTTCCCAAGTACTGAGTACGTGCGACATGTGCCCCATTGTTCTGTGCTGACAAAGAAGGAAACGATGCTTCATTCTTTATAAGTGAAATAAATTCAAGAGTTTCTCCATCGCAATGAGCATTGGTCCCTGGAGAACTGGCTGCATCAGATATGTTTAGTGATAAATTGGAGGAGATAAGTTCTAGCACAATCTTAACTGAGGAGGTTGTTGGCGTTGAACTTTCTCCAATTTTCATATTCACACAACCAAGAAAATGACTTATCAAACATTTACCTTGTGTCACTTCTGTACATTGCAAGAACGTGGTCTAAATGGCAGGTTAATATGAAAGCACAAACATTCTACAAAACAGGAAAATACTTGAATAATAGTTTTGAAATGAAAATTCCAAGAACCTTTCCCTATGACTTTTCTTGCTCTTTGGGAGAGTTTTCTTTATCAGACTTGAAAGCTGTCTTCTCAACTGTGCAAAAGGCCGTGTTTAACGAGTTAGAAGACGCAAAGTTAAAACTTAAACATAGTTCTAACTCTGTAGTTTGTATAATTTATCAAAAGGGGATTAGTATAGGACATTTAGGACAAACGGACAAGATCAGTATAGAACGAAGGCGAACAGTCGCCGTCTGTCAAGCCTGTGAATTAGCCATCCCTTCACACCCTCATCGAAGAAAGTTCAGGGCACAGAATGCTGCTGGGCACTCTGAGAGTTATTGGCTTCTCCTAGGTCTGAGTGTGCCTTACTAGAACCTAATCTAGGTGCCCTAAAATGTATCGCTTCGAAACACTAAATTCAGTCATATTTGTTGAACACTTACTGTCTAGGAAGCGCTTGTTGAGCTTTAAGAGAAATCAAAAGAATGAAAAAAATGATATTTTCATCAAGTTTTAAACGATAAAATTTTATAAATTACTATTGGTGATATAAGAGGTGTTATGTTATATATATTCATTACATGCTAAAAATATTTCCCATGTATGCACACTGAAGAATATAAGTTGCAAAAAAGCAGTCACATTTAAAAATTCATAGTTATAGCTATTGCAATCTATTCATAGTAAACATGCCACAAGTATTTCCAAATCAAAGAGTGAAATTACTGAATGATAAAGTGGAAACAGAAATGAATTAAAAATGATTAGAGATAATTTTATAAGGAAGGATTATACAATTATTATATAGTAAAAGTGGAAGAATGACCGCTTCCATCAGAAACAATAATATCAAGTATAGGAAGATGAATTTATTGAGAATCTAAAAGCAGACAATGGGGGCTTTAAAACGAATTTTTTTTCATAATGTAGATGAACTTGAAAGCCCTATTGAAGGTTTTTGAATCATATTCTATAATAGTAAGAATTAAAGCAGTATTATGACCATAATAGGCCTCCATGAACATGGTTCTCTGTAGGTTCATGAATCTTGATGAAATTCATTTCCCAGGGCTGCTGAGATAGCTTAGCAGGTGAAATTGCTTGTTGCCAAACCTAGTGACCTGAGTTCCATCCTTGAGACCTGCTTTGGTGGAAGGAGAGATCCAATTCCCACAGGTTGTCTTTTGAGTTTTGAGTCCACATATACTCCATAGCATGTACACACACACACACACACACACACAAACACACACACACGAATGACGAATGTAATAAAAATTTATCCCTCAGTATTAGCTCTAAGATTCTAAGATACTAATATTCACATATGCTCATTTCCCTTGTATAAAATGACATCATGTTTGCATATGACCTATGCACAGTCTTCTATATCCTTTAAATCTGTAATACAATGTGAACACTATGCAAATAGTTGTTATAGTATATTGTTTCAAAAACAATGACAAGAGAAAAAGTCTGTGTATGTTCTAAACAGATGTGACCACTGGAGTCCTGACGACACAGTCCATGACATAACATAACATTGAAAATAGCATTTTTGATCCACCATTGTGTGAATCCCTGCCTATAAAATCTGTAACTATGAGGGGCTGACTGTATGCAACATTTCACATGCCCCTCTTAGCAACCAATGAAGGTATAAATCCTCAGAGGTACTGTATTGGAGCCAACTAATCAGCTTAACAACTAGTCACACACTCACAAACCTGTAACTATATGGTTAACTCTATCACGGAATCTTTAAGGGCTGACTCTTAACTGTGTACTGAATGCCACTGCGTCACATTTATCTGAGGTCACTGGTGTTTGGAGAAACCAGTTCTATTCTATAGCATCCAATAATAATTCCACAAATGCTGGGCTTCACTCAGAGACCCACATGTAACCTTGTTTTGTGAACACTTTGGCCTGCTTACTTAGCCTTAATGAAGACGATAGGATGAAACCATCTTTTATTCCTGTGATTTTATGTTCAGCTGTCTTCTTGGGAAGCCAAGATTTCAGCTCGGGAAGAAAAATGTCCTTGAAATCCAAGGACAAGATGACCTCAGATATGGGATGATTTTGCAACTTCCTCGGACACAAATTCTCTGGCTCTTGTACTACGTTGTCCTCTTTGGACACACCAGTCAGGCCTGATGTTATGCATCCAGTCTGGGTTTCACTCTGTCCTGGTTTCTGTGCAGGGGGCAGGTGGGGCTTCTCCTGCTGACTAGCTCATAGGATTTTGTTAGCTAATTTAAAACACAGCCGATAATGTCAAGATTCTTCTTCCGATTTTGAAGTACTTGCAGTTTTGATCTGATTTTTCTTCAGGTTATCTGAGGTTGTTTAACTCTAATAGGCAAGTATTAACATGAAGAATAAACACCACGAGAAATAAAATTTAGGACAGGAACTTAAAACAGGGCAGAAACCTGGAGGTCAGAGTTGATGCAGAAGCCATGGATGGGTGCTCCTTACTGGCTTCCACACCATTACATGCTCAGCCTGTTCCCTTATAGAACCCAGAACCATCAGACCGGGGGTGGAGCTACCTAAAATGGCTGGGCCCTCACCCATCAATCACTAATTAAGAAAATGCCCTCCAGCCAGAACTTATGGAGGCCTTTTTTCTCATTTAAGGTTCTCTCATTTCAGATGACTCTAGCTTGTGCCAAGTTGGCATAAAATTGGCCGGCACACGTATAAACTTAAACGTTTAGGAGGCATTTTGGAATGGTATAAAGTGCTGTATGGAAGCTTACTGTTTCACAACACAATGAAAAAATACAGTTGGAGTGATAGTAGAATACATGTGATTGGAAAGAAGGGACCACTGGAGGTTAAAGGGTTAACTGAGCAGGGGTGTAGGAGGATGGAGGAGGGTGGAGTGTACCTAACCAAAAAGATGTACGCAGTATGTTTTTGTGTATCTAAAATACTTCATAAAGTTTGAGAAACGAACTCAAATGTCTCAGAAGAACACACAGAAATACTATTTTTTAAAAAACACAGATAAAAGCTGAACCAGAAAAAAACAAATGTAAACAGGAAGCACAGTTACAAGCAAGTTAGAAGGCACAAGAAGCAGTGAGTGGGATGCACCGGTGAGAGACCTTTCAAACACTTGGAGAGTATTAAATTTCCTGCTTAACATCCCGGGCACTGCCAGCTTGTGACTTTTTTTTTTAAAGTAACAAAGCCTATGCCATAGGAAAAGCGCTTAGACCACACAGCAAACATTGCAGGTGTAAAATTCCGTGTGAAGGTAAGCTAGTTCCTCTCTTTTTTTGCAGCTCTGTATGCTTTAGTTGATGTACCACCTCCGCAAGTTCAAAGTTGTGAATGAAGGTGATAACATAAGAGATGAGAGAGAGTAGGGCTCACACTGTGAATGTGAGTACTCAAGCTCATGTGTCTATGACATGGGCTGTGGTTAAGGAGGGAGTGATGGGCTCATTGGCAAGAGGCCACTCTCTCTCCCACAACTATTGTCAGGATGTTCGAAGTGACAATAGTTCGTACTTCTCTTTTCTTTTTTCTTTTTTGTGCATTGGTGTTTTGTCTGCATGTATGTCTGTGTGAGGGTTTCAGATATTGGAGTTACAGACAGTTGTGAGCTGCCATGTGGGTGCTGGGAATTGAACCCGGGTCCTCTGGAAGAGAAGTCAGTGCTCCTAAATGCTAAGCCATCTCTCCAGTTCCCAGATTGCATTTTTCTTACAAAAAGATAAAAGTTGTCTTTATTTTTAAAATATGATTTTCTGATTCATAATATAATGATGAAATAGAGTAGAAATTCTCAGTTATTTATTACCCTAAATAACTATTCTTTTTGCTAAAGAATACCTACTACAGTTTCATAAAATATAACCCTTTTTACTTGTATTTGGCCTACATGAACTAATTGTTAGAAAACAATCTTTCTCAGTTTTCAGATTCTTATACACAACTTTTACGAATCCTGCTCATGTATATTTCAACTTTTATTTGTATATGAGTGTTTACTGGGGGTGTTGGAAATACATGATTTTATAAATTTAACATTCTGCAAGCATATATATGTATACATACACACACACACACACACACACACACACACACACACGATGTACACTACAGTGCCCGTGGTGTACTAATCCAACGCAGTCTGAGAAACTCTCCCAGCTTCAGTCACACCAAGTCTGTCCCAGTAAAGGGAAGATTTAAATCCTTCTGAAATGTTTCCAAGGCTGAGGAGACGCCACTGTGTACCGATGGGTGCTTTTGTTCTTCTTCTATCTCTCTCAGTCAAATAAGAAATCGGGTTTAGTGCCAAGCTCAAGACATTCACTGCTTGGTGTGCAGGCTTTGCTGTGTCAGCTTTGGAAGCACCTCCCCCTTGTTGGTGTGGGACAGTGGGCACTTACAGAGCTCAGGAGAGGGTCCGTCCCTCACTGACAGCTCCTTCTGGACAGCTCCTGCTGCCAAGTCCATTGTTCTCCTATTGAGCCAGAACAAGGACTGTGCTGCAGCTGCTTATGCTGCTGTGTCAAATCTGAAGGGAGGGCACCATAGTGATGGGAGGTGGCTGCCAGGGAACCCGCAGGGTTTTCACCCTGCATGAAAGGACAGGAAAGTGGCACTAGCAACTGAGTGCCCAAATACTCATTAGGTAGAAAACGGAGTGTGTTACTGATGAGTATAAAGAGGGAGAAAATGTAGATTAAGTTACCTCTGAGTGACTAGACAAATGGTATTAAATCAACCCATAATAACTATTCTTCATTATTTCCATCATACCCTGAGGGGGAATTAGAGAGAAGGCGTTGGGGGAGGTGAAATCAGAGAGCTGAGTACAGATCTGTGTACAAGTCCCAACTGCAGGACTTGGATGAAAAGTTTAGCAAAGTTACATGCTTTTTGGTGACTTTGTGACTGATTTGTAAGACATGAAGGAAAAGTTGATTTTAGATGAAGTGAGAAGAAATTACCAAGAGGCTGTAGGGTTGACAAAATGGCTAAGGGCGTAAGGGTGCTTCCTACCAGGCTTCAAGACCCAATAGGAACCCCTAGGAGCCACACGGTAGAAGGAAAGAGCCAACTTCAGCAAGTTGTCTTATGATCTCTACAGGAAATGCATGTGAGCATGTGTGTACGTGTACATGCATTTGTGTGTACATATGGACACATACACACAAATGTAAAATAAATAAATGCAAAAAATTGTAAAGCACTGCAAAAAATGATGGACAAACCTTCAGAATGATAAGACAAAGACAACGAAGAGACAGAAGTGTTTTGATGGACAGATCAGTAATTCATAATTGTGATCTTTCAAAACCATCATATTTGAAGTATGGTGTGAATCTCCAAAGAAAAGCTGATCTGCGTATGTTTTAGCATTGTTTTATGATAAGATTACTCAAAGTCGTGCTATTCAGAGTTTTCAACAAGTCATACATACTTAATTATCTGAAAATTAAATTAACCAGGATTATCTCTCTTTCTTAGTTACTTGTCTCGTTGCTATAATGAAACACTCCAGCAAAAGCAACATGACTTAGTTACACTTTCTATTGTGATTAAACACCAAAACCTTGGGAAGGAAAGGGTTCATTTCATTCTACAACTGTCAGCTCACACTTTATCACTGAGGCAAGTCAGGGCAGGAACCTGGAGACAGGAACTGAAGCAGAAGCCATGGAGGAATGCTGCTTACTGGCTTGTTCCTCCTGGTTTGTTCAGTTTGCTTTCTTATACATTCACTTTCCAGAAACACCTGTGTAGGACTAATGCCGCCCACAGTAGGCTGGACCCTCCCACATTGATCATTAACTAAGGAAATGTCCCGTAGGCTTGCCCACAGGCCAGTCTGGTGTGGGGGGGGGGGGGGCATTTCTCAAAAAGCTTCCTCTCCTCAAATGACTGAGCATGGTCAAGTTGATAAAGAACTAACCAAAGCACAAATTAAAGGAGGAAAGTTTTTATTTTGGCTCAAGTTCCAGGGTACAGTCCATCTTGGTGGGGAAATCAAGGCATCAGGAGGTTGATGCAACTGGTCACACTATGTCTATAGTCATCAGACAAAAGAGACTAGTGAATGCTCATTTGTTCAGCTAGCTTCCTTCTTTTTATGCAGCTTAGAAATCAAGCTCTGGCAGTGGTGCCATCTACGATTGGAAGGGTCTTTCGTCTATGCTATTCCTTCAAAAGTATGGCCAGAGGCTATCTCAACCAAGGTTATCCCTAGCAGGTATACACGGAGGCTTGTCTCCTGGGGATTCTAGATCCTGTCCAGTTTACAATATTAAACCATCAGGCTCTTATTTATTCTGGATAATTGCTGTGACTAATACTAACATAAACCAAAATTTTTTTTTACCTCTGATCACTTCTGATTATCAAAGAATTTTGTTCTCAGAACAAAATTTGGGAAAAGATTAAAAATATAAAAATGCAAAGAAAAATATCCACCATATGTCTAACCAATACTAATATCTGAAATATTTTTCCTGAAGTTTATTTTATTTAGTTTTTAAAGTAGTTGAATTCAGAGTATGGCTTTATATTTTTTTCTTTTGACACTTATTAAAACCATAGGAAGGATACTTAATAAATTACATTGGAAAGTTGCATAATTTTGTGTCTTACTTATATACTATGATTCAATTAACTATGACCACTCAGGGAATATAAAATATTTTCCTGATTAAAAGTAGTTCTTGGTTAATTATATGCACCCTATATAGTTGTCCATATTTTGGATCATTTCCTTAAAATAAATCACCTAGAGTTGAAATCATGGTGTCATATGAAGAATGATATGCTTAATGATATCATCAAAATTCCTTTCTGAAGGGTGCCCAACCCCCATGTCAGCACTGAAGAGGCCAGTAACCTGCTCCTTAACCTCATTTCTTTTATATTTGTTGAGTTAACATTTTAAAATGTCACATTTTTTTTCCCATTGGAATTTTGTAAGGAACTTGATACCTTAAAATTGTACTAACCATTTACAATTCATTTTACGCTACTGGCTTATGAATTCTCTTTAAGAGATGGCTTTGCACTTGTGATATGTGTGGATAAGGAATTTCTGTAAAGTATTCCACTGAAAGAAGCTGGAAACCACGGCAGTGTCTCTCTAGACCTCACAGGAGAGCTGATAATTCAAGTCAGCACTAAGTCAGGCTGGGGGAGGTCAGCCAGGTGACCCTGGAGGTTAGAGGTCTGATTTCAGAGGAGTTGGTAACTGCAGAAGAAAGCAGAGGAGAAGCTGTGCTGAAATGTAAGCCTCTGTGTGCTCCAGAGAACAGAAGATGATGGAGAGGAGGACCTTAGAGATCTGAACTTCCTTTGAATTAGCATCCAAGAAAACTCTTCCCAAGTGTGAATCCCCCCACTCCTCAAAGAAGCTTGAGGTTTAGAGATCTGCATAAGAAACATCATGCTTATCCTTTCTCATCTCTACCTGTCACTCATTCAAATGTGTAATTGCAGGATTCAGCCAAGAAATCAATTCTTAAGATTCCTACGCCACACATATATTAAGGAAATCAGTGCTCATTTACGTATTTAGTTTTTTTTTTTTTCCTGAGCATTCTCAATTTTAACATGATCAGTGTAGTACAGGCCCAGGGGGAGTTTTGAGCTGTTCCTTTTCTGTGTTATATGTGGCTGAATACAAATTAGAGATTTGACTAAGAGCAAATTATGGAAGACAGTTTATTTTGCCTTACAGTTCTGGAATGGGAGTCTATCATGGTGGGGCAGGTGTGGCAGCATGTGGCCCAAGCAGGAAGTTGGCTGATTACATCTTCAAATGCAAAATGAAACAGTGGGGTGGGGGGAGAGGGAGGAGGAGGGAAAAAGGGAGAGAGAGGTGAAATAAATCAAGTGCAAACTCTAAAAGCCCCATCCTATCACGAGCACTTCTTCCCGCCAGACTCCACTTCCTAAAGGTTCCCTGGACTTCCCAAACAGTGTCACTAACTGGAGACCAAGCACCAAGTGTCCAGATAAAGGGGGCAATGGGGAATATTTCTCACTCCAGAGCACCACGAGAGATTTTAAAAAACTTTTTTTAATTTTTATATTCTATTCATTTTATATACCAATCCCAGATCCCCCTCTCCTCCCGTCCCCACTAGCCTTCTCCCCCACAACCCACACCCCATTCCCACCTCCTCCAAGGCAAGGTCTCCCATGGGGAATCAGCAGAGCCTGCTACATTCAGCTGAAGCAGGTCCATGCCCCTCCTCCTTCACCAAGGCTGCTCAAAGTGTCCCACCATAGGCACTGGGCTCCAAAAGGCCTGCTCATGTACCAGGGATGGATCCCAATCCCACTGCCTGGGGGACCCCTAAACAGTTCAAGCTAAACAACTGTCTCGCCTATCCAGATGGCCTAGTCCAGTCCCATGGGGGCTCCTCAGCTATTGGTTCACAGTTCATTCGTTTCCACTAGTTTGGCTGGCCGTCTCTGTATGTCCCATCATGATCTTGATGTCCCTTGCTCATAGAATCCCTCCTCTCTCTCATCAATCCGAGTCCTGGAGTTCAGCCTGGCGCCTGGCAGTAGATCTCTGCATCTGCTTCCACCAGTTACTGGATGAAGGCTCTATGATGACAGTTATGGTATTCACTAATCTGATTACCAGAGTGGGCCAGATTTTGGAAAACTCTTCACCATTACTTTTGATGATCCTTTCTGGAATGTTTGCCTCTTCTCTGCCAGGGAGGACATCAATTCTGCATGTTAGAGACTGTGGTATTGTCTCACAGATCTTAGTTGCTCTGTTCGTCTCCTCAGTTTTTGTGCTGTGTTTTCACTTGAATAATTTCTACTGTCCTCATTTGTTCAGTGAGGGTTCCTTCCACTGTGCCTAGTCTGCCGAGAAATCTGTTAAAAGATTTCTTCACTTCTGATAGTTTATATGCACATTTTTACTTTCACAGTTGACATGCAAAACTTCCAAAACTTCTCTTTGTTACCTACCTTTTCCGCTAGACATTTTAGCACATACAGTCCGTAGTCAAAATACATCAAGTCAATAGTATACAGGGACTTGGATCAGGTACAAGGACTGAATAAAAGGCACAGGGAACTTTTAGGTGCAATGGAAATATTGTATGTGTTCATAATGAGGGTAGTTACATAATTAAATGTCACTTAAAAGCTATCGTAAATAAATTATTTCTGGAAGAAACTTAAATTTAAGTAAAAGTTACACATAGCATATAGTTCACATATGCCCACTTTGATCTTGCTCTATTATTAGCATCTTACACAAATATGTAAATCTCATATTAGTAATGAGATGATATTGATACAGTAGTGTTGAATAAAGCCCTTAGTTTTGGTTATGATTGTTTTAGCAGTTTTTTTTTTAAAGCAAGTTGCCATTTTGTTTCCAAATTTTGAAACTTTTGGGAAATGTTTTCTTTTTAATAAAACACATGTGTTTTCAGAAAGAAATAATAATGTTGGACTATAATTAAAACATGATGTTGTCAAATCACAGCACAGCATGATAACAATTTAAGTGCATCACTTTTCACCCTGAAGTAGCTAGTTTCATCTAGTTTTCAAAGGTTATCTGCTTGGCAACATGTTGTCCCAAGCACTTATTAAAATGTCACCTAATGTACTACTAATATGGAATTTTAGAAGCCAAAGAAATTTTGGCATGGAATATTTGAAGTTCAGGCCATATCTGTACTATACAAGTGTTTTCTTTTCTAATAATATTTTATTACTTCTCTCAGAAATTCACACAATATATTCTGATCACATCCACCCTCCCTCAAATTTTTCTAAATTAACCCTACTTCCCTACCTAGTCAACTTTGTGTCCTGTATTTTTTTAACCCATCAAGTGGAATTAGTACTTCCCAAATATTCTGGGGCCATCCTCCAGAGCTAGATTGCCCTACTAGAGGTCGTACATTTAACACAAAGTGACTCTTCCTCTCTCAGCACCTATAAATTGTCAACAGCTCATAAGCCATGGGTGGGATTTCCTTGCTGTGGAAGTGTAAGCCAGATAAACCCTTTCCTCCCCAACTTGCTTTGGTAATGGTGTTTTGTTGCTGCAATAGAAACCCAAACTAAGACAACATGCTTGGGGTGAAACCACTCAAAAACAACCTAGAGTGTGTGTCTGGTCAACAATGGAGAGAGAGCTGTGTCCTTGTACACAAAGAAAAATGGATGTTTGTTTAAACTGTCGCCTTAAAGGAATCACTTCATTGTTCTTTTTATTAAATACTGGAGAAACCACATATAGATGAATCCAGAAGAAAAGTACATTTTTAAATGACTTGTTCAATTTAAAGAAGTGAGATTTGCTCTACTGAATATTGGCATAGAATTAAAACCTTGCAGTATTATCTTAGGACCAGAGATCTGGGGGACAAAGGCTCAGCCATTCATTGGCCTCACAGCAGAGCCAGAAGAAGACAGTTACTCATGTGGTTCCCTCTGTGGTGCCTGTCACCTCACCTCACCTCTGATTCCATGGCTCTCTCACTCAGTAGAGAGTGTTGGGTGCTCTTGGGCACCACAGTATTGTAACTGTCATCTTGCCCATGAGGCACATAGTATCTGGAGAGAAACATCCTGATGCCAACCTGTATTCTCCTTTTGTTCACACATCAGCTAAGGTAAGTTTTGTGACTGTAGGCATCACTCACTCCCAGTCAACGAAGTTTGAAACAGCTAACAGGATACATGAGAGAAAACCTTCCCGTCACAACACTGTCTCTATCTAGGCTGAAGTGACATTCCTGGGCAGGCAGGCCCACAGTAGCTGCAGAGAGAAGTGGTATGAACTGCTGCTGTCACCACACCTGCACGGATCCCTATCATCAACGTACCTTGTCTCATCTTTCTGTGCTGACGAACAGATGGGAGTGCCACAGAGGGGTGCTGTCACCCTGTCATTGCCTCTCAGGAAGCATCTGGGCCCACACCAGTGTTTGGTCAGAAGAATTTGACTTAGCTTCTCAACACTACTGAACTGTGAGTACCAGAGACACCTATTGGTGACATAAATAGCATCAACAGTGCTTGATGGAACCCCACCACATCATGGGGGCCACTACACCTATTATAGGGATAGCCTTACTACATGCATCCCATACACTGTTATCTACACCACATTTTCTATTCTTGCATGACCTTCAGTGACAGTGGGTCTCCCTGACACTGGGGCGTATATACTGTGGCCACACTCACTTACCACAGCTAAGTAGGCTACATGGAGACTTTTGTCATGATTATCAGCTAGAAATAAACACAAAATTGCTTAACAACTGACACCTCTGAAGGAGAGCATCCCAGGTGCACAAATCAGGAGACAGGCCATGCCCCGAAGATCATAATTCTCTGGTAACTCACTCCAAAGATATAGTAAGGATGAAATTCTTGCTGAAGAACTCAGTGTGATTGCTGATTTCCAGGAGACTAAGGATGAGTGTTTGAATGAAAATAGGAAAACAATTCAGAATATGAATGAATGAGAGACACAGCAAAGATATAGAGTTAGAAATCAAACAAAAACAATAGGAAGAGAAAAATTCAATAAGCCAAATGAAAACAGAGCAGGAGCTCAGGAAGCTAGGCCAAATGTGAGAAGGAATACTGAGACGTGAAGACTGTTCTGCAGGAACAACACAGAGAGAAAAAAGAAGACACCGGAGAATAAGGAGGTATTCAAGATTACTGGGACTACATACAAAGTGATCTAGAGTCCTCATCTTGTCATGTGTGGAGAGCGAAAAATAAAGGTTAAGAACATAGAAAATTTATTTAATAAAATAGTTTGGAGAAAATGTCCCCAATCTCAGGCAAGATGTGGACATCCATATATAATAAATAAACAAACAAATAAATAAATAAATAAATATATGTGCAGACTCCCAACAATAAGGCACAACCAGGAGACATGCTGACCATTACATATGCCTGTCAAAATACAGCACAAAGAAGGAATTTTTAAATCTGCAAGAGAAAAATGCCAAATAAGGTGGGGGAGATGGCTCAGTGGGTAAGAGCTCCTGTTACACAAGCTGGAGGGTCTGAGTTCAAATTCTAAGCACTCACATGAAAAGCCAGGCATGGAGACATTCACATGCCTGTAACCCCAGCACTGGGAGACAGAGACAGGCAAATCCTGGGAGCTCAGTGTTGAGCCAAACTTGCTGAAACAGCAAGCTCTTCGTTCAGTGAGACCCATCTCAAGGCAATAATGCAGAAAGAAAATAACAAAGATACCCTACATCTTCCTTTGATCTACTTGTGCACCCCCTCCCGAGACACAGGAAAGTTCTAATTTATACATTAGAGTCACCACATTCCAGTAACAGCAGATTCCTCAGTAGAATTTCTACAGATCAAGAGGACATGGAATGACATATGTCACATCTTGAACTCTATCTCCTATTCTGAAATGAAGGAGAAATAGACCTAAGATAAATAAAACTGAAGAAAATCATGTTCACCAACCAGCCTTATGGAAGATCCAAAAGTGAAAGGAAGATAATTTCCATCATGATGAAATACGAAAGAATAGACATATGGAAGAGAACAGAGAGGAATTACGCATTATAAAATACCCTGAAGATGAATAAGAAAAATTAATCAAAGTATTAAAATGACTGGAATATGAACAAAATGATAGGTATTACTAGAAATCAGATTTACATGTAATTGTAGAACTTTCTATTCAAATGTGCATAATAGATTGTTTTCATCAATGCTTGCAAATTTTCTCTAGAGTATACCATATATGAGTCTGAAAATAGATTTATCAAATTAAAAAATGAATGGAGTCATACGCTGTGTCTCTTCTGGTTATAAAATGAAGAATTTTAGAAATGACATGTAGATGAAGAGAGAATAATAAACAGTTGAGCAGTGGGTCAATGAGGTCAGAAAAAAAATTAAATTCTTTGAAACCAATGAAAGTAGAACCACAAAATATTAAAAGCTGTGGTCCACAGCAATGATGTACTAAGGGGAAAGTTAACAACAGTGAGTGTCCACGTCATAAGAGCGAGAGTGAAAGACTTCAAATAAACAAACCAAGGATGCTTCTCAAGAACTTGGAAAGAAAAAAACAAACCCAAATTAGTGGGAAGAAAGAAAAATAAAGCGCAGTGAGAAACAAATGAATCAAACTTTAAAGAACAGCAGTAGGGGAAAGTCCTTTGAAAAGAGGGAATTAATAGTTTTAGCAAGACTAACAAAACAGCAATAACCAAAACACATGTGAAGATAGGGAGAAATGAGAGAGGGGGAAGGAGAAGAAGAGGTTTGGGAAGAGGGAGAGGGAGAGAATAAAATTAAAAAGATGGTATAACAACTAATATCATATAAATTCATCAGTGGGGATGATTTTGGGAAAAAAAATATGCTGTAAATTGGAAAATCTGGAGGAAATGGCCAAATTTATGGGGCAAAACTGAATTAAGATTTTTTAAAAGCCTAAATAAACCGAAAGTAAATAATAGGATTAAATGAATAATACATATTTTCAAACAAAGAAAAATCCAAGACCGGGTGGTTTCATTGCTAAAAGTTTCCAGGCTGCACATCCTAACCTTCACCCTCTTGGCTGCTATGTCACCAATATCACCAGATCAAACTGACTTAATCACCAAGATCCTATAGTATCAGAGACATGCTTCGATCAAACTGACTTAATCACCAAGATCCTATAGTGTTAGAGACATGCTTCCACACTAGCATGCTCCATTCTGTGGCATGCACATATTCCCTGCATTCCTCTTACCTTTACGGTCTGAGCTCCGTAAAAGGCATCACATTTGTGTAACAAATATGTGTACTTGGGCTGAGCATGGAGCTTGGTGCCTTACTCCTTTAATAACCGATGATTGTACTGATTCCTTTGAACACTGGAGTTAGCACTCGGAAGTAACTGACAGGCCCTGCCACTGTGCAGCTTCCTTGAAGACTGGTTGCTGTGCTCTGAGATTCACTGTCTGTACACCAGACTTCTGAAACAGACTCATCTCCCGGAAACGCCGGGCTGCTTTACTCACAAGTGTTGCCTCTCCAGCTTCACAGCAGGCTCTGAGACCTTTCCAGTATTGCCCACGACAGGAGGATGTCCCAGCCCTGCCTGGCCTCTCCTAGTCACTGGGGTTAAGGCTTGTGTCACCCTCCATCCCCCACACCCAGTCTTTCAGACACACCTTTCCTCCAGTTTCCTTCACAGATCTTTCCCTCTCCTGACAGTCTTGCTCATTTTGTCTGCTCTTGACATGTGACGAAATCTTACCTTATACAAGGACCTTTTGGTATTATAGTTGACAATGAGATAATATAATAAAAGTTCGATAGCATTTAGAAGAGTAAGATACCACTGGGGATGTAATCTGGGTGCATGTATGAAGCTCTGGGGTGAGCACCTCCCTCCCCACAAAAAAAAAAAAAAAAACAGAAGAGAAAGATACAGGGGTAAGGTTAGAAAATCAGGAAATTAGCCGGGCAGTGGTGGCGCACGCCTTTAATCCCAGCACTCGGGAGGCAGAGCCAGGTGCATCTTTGTGAGTTCGAGTCCAGCCTGGTCTACAAAGTGAGATCCAGGACAGGCTCCAAAGCTACACAGAGAAACCATGTCTCCAAAAAAAAAAAAAAGAAAAAAAAAAAAAAGAAAGAAAGAAAATCAGGAAATTGCTCCATGAATTTCAAA
Source organism: Peromyscus nudipes (assembly GCA_902168325.1). Taxonomy (NCBI): domain Eukaryota; kingdom Metazoa; phylum Chordata; class Mammalia; order Rodentia; family Cricetidae; genus Peromyscus; species Peromyscus nudipes. The sequence goes on along the minus strand of CABHPH010162151.1, from coordinate 26,799 downwards.
TTGTTACTGTGTTGGGGGAAGGTATTTTGGAAGGAAGGAGAGGGGACGCTAACAAAAATGGGGATGGGAATCCTAGCTTTATGTATTTTCTTCCCTGCAGAGCACTGTAATTATAGTTTTAAACCACCACCCTCAGACTTTTAAAACACACATGTAGATATGCATCTACACACACACACTCACACACACAGACACACACACACAGATATGCACATGCACACACACTTACAGACACACCTGCACACACACTTGCACATACACACATAGATACGCACTCAGGCACACATGCATGCACACTTGCACATACACACACACACACACACACACACACACACACACACACACACGCATGCCATGCACGTGTGCCATGGTACATGTTTAAAGGTCAGAGGGTGACTCTTCAGGAGTTGGTTCTCAACTTTCTCCTTGGTGATGCAGGATCTCACTTTTTTTGCTACTGTACTTTGTACTCTAGGCTAGCCCACCCACTCGAGCTTCTGACCAGTTTTCGTGATTGCACTTCCCACCTCACCATAGGAGAGCCACCATGTGCCGCTGTGACCTACAGGCTCCTTGCCCTGTTTATTTTGACCCTTTTGTTTTGTGGCGTTTCTTGAGAGGACCACCCATGGTTTGGGTCATATGAATGTCCTCCCTTCTTGAGTTCCTTTCTCGAGCATTGCTCTTATTCATCATCTCCGTATTCCAGGGTTATCTCCCAAGTTCCTGCCCAAAGTCAACAGTGTTGGAATCTGTGGAGTCAGGCATGCTACTCAAATATGCTACCCTATTAAAAAAATGCAGAGACTCTTCTCGTTATTGGAAGGATCCTGATCCTGTCTCCCCAGTAATCCAGCTCTGTAGCTTTGAGCTCTGAGCACTGACTGAACAAAGACAAGAATCTTTGAGGGTCCCCAGGATGGAGTCCCTCTTACTCCCAGGGCATGGAGCCAATGGAAACCACATAGGATGATGACATATGGAAGGAAGAAACAGCCTCCTCCCATGTGGGGAGGTAGGAAGAGGCATCATCTGCTATAAGCCTATGGGACAGAAACCAGAAGAAGAAAAACAAAAGAAGATCAAAGAGAACCCTAGGCCTGCAGAGCTCTCCTAAGCCAGACTTAACAGACTTTCAGAGAGGGCCAGGAGGCTTGGCACAGCAGGATGAAAGCTGTTAGGAATACCACTCTGGTCTAGACATGTTTGGGGAGTATTTAGGCTTCAGTATTTACAATGAAAGAATGGAGAGGAACTCTCCCAGGCCAATCTCCTTTCCTTTCTTGTTTTCAGCAGTCCAGAGTCTGCTTGGCTCCCTCAGAGACCACTGGCAGTGCTCAAGAGCCTGGCAAGTCCTAACCAACATCAAAGCATCCTTCCAGCCAGGCAGAGAGATTCACTCAGGTGTAAGCTTGAGAGGTGTAAGCCTGGAGAGTTTGTGGCATTCAGGCTGTGGTTCAGAGGTGGGGGAGGCGAGCACGCTATTTAGTCACTATCCAGGTGACAGGACTCCAGCTTCCACCACCATGCCCACTTCCTTGAGCTCACCCTGCGTTTGCCCCAGGCACGCAGATGCAAAAGTGAGTTCTACGGTGTTCCTCCGGATCCTTTTCCCCACACTCACTTCTACCCGAGTTACCCAAGCCTCAAATCTTTCTGCAAGGACTTAGCTTGCTTCAGCTAATTCTGTCTCCAGGGACTGTCAAACATTTTCCTTCTTGAAAAATCAGCTCGTTTTAGATTGATGGCAAGGTTTCCATGACCCTGGTTTGCAGAGATAGCAGAAGCCCCGAGGGGTTGTAGCATGACTCCTCTGCAGGTCTGTGCTGCCCTGCTTCCAGGCAGGAGCTGAAGCTGGGAACAGAGGACTGAGGACTGCTGACTGTCCTTTCCCCTACTTTGGCACTGGAGTGATGCACGTGTTATTCATTATATAACATTAATGATGCTTTAAAATTCGGCCCAAGCAGTGATTTATTTAGGAAAATGACCTCCATTTTTTTTAGTACATATTGATTAGTTATCTCTAGTTTCCAATGCTGATACGTGAGCATTTTAATGGAAAATTTCTCATTTGTTTTTGTGGCTATATAATGAAAGCAAATGACACTTAACTTTCGTTTCCTAGGATTGCATTTAATGGTGCCCGAGGGGGAAAACATTGCTCTGAGTTTATTTTTTCAAAGTGTATGTTTTTCACGGAACTTTCAGGGGTTCATACAATTATGTTAAGAACCATATAAAGCCAGGGTTGAATACTGGACACCACAGTTTGGTGCTCACTACGCTGGGGACACTGAATCTTTGATGTGTGACTTAATTTCCTCAGGTGAGGATGTAAAGGAAAGAGATAAAAGTCATAATTTCCATCTTTTACGTTTTCTAATCAGGAAGATTCAAAAAGATTTGTGGAAAATTATAGAATGTTGTATTCTTATCAATCCCCAAGAAGAAAAGCCTATAACCCAGCCTTGTGAATCCCAATGCGATTCAAAGAATTAAGAGAATGTTTCTGAAACCACCTCAGAGTCCACACTTTTCAAAATAATACTGGGAAGCTAATTGTCTTTGTATTTTTTTTTTTTTCATTTCTCATGCGTGCACTATGAGGTCTCCCAAAGGCTGTGTGATGTGCAATAGAATAGCTCTAGAAACTGGACAGGAAGCTGACAAGAGGGCTCGGGTTTCTGCTAAGAAACATTAAAGAGATTTCCAAACCTGTAACGATGCTACCCTTCTTATTAATGGTGTCGGAAAAAATGTAGATTCTAAAAAGATTTTTTTTTAGAACCATAAAGGGCTTACGGTTGATGTTTTAAATGAATCAATGTATAGTGCAAATGTCAGTAATTCTATTTTTTTTTCTTGTTTTTCGAGACAGGGTTTCTCTGTGTAGCTTTGCACCTTTCCTGGATCTCACTCTGTAGACCAGGCTGGCCTCGAACTCACAAAGATCCGCCTGCCTGCCTCTGCCTCCCGAGTGCTGGGATTAAAGGTGTGCACCATCACCACCCTAATTCTAATTTTGAATGTATTAGGTATCTACAGGAATAACTCACATTACTTCTTGAGGTCCCAGTGATTTTTAAGTATATAAAGAGTCCTTAGGGTAAGAGGTTTGAAGAATCTGAGAGGTTACACTTTGTATTAACCAGATGAGGGGTTTGTGCATTATCATCTTTGGGATTCTAGAATATCAAAAGCCTATTTTTTGTAATTTTTATAACTAATATTTATCCAGAAACATTGATTTGACACTAAGTTATTATACTTGACACTTTCAGACCATTCCATGGCTACCTATTTGTAAAAGCCACTGCATTTATTCCTACCATTGGCACTACTTACTGAGCACACTGCATATGGAAAATAATTCATTTGTCATGGCAACCATGAGAGGTAGGGCGTTGAAGATTTTCAGCCCCACAAATGAGAAAAGTAAGGGTTAGAATGTGGTGGCTTAGCTGAAGTTACCTGGGCTGGTCGTGACAGCGCTTCTGTGGGTTGGTAAGCTTTTGAGCCAAGGTCCTTCCCCAGCATCACATCTCACTTTCTGTGAAGCCAATGAAAAGGACTTTGAATGCCAATTTATGATATGACCATCATTTTCATTTAGAGCAATACTTGGGTTAACAGTATGTTTAAATATGGTAGAAATATGCATCTATTCCTATTTATTCATTCTGTAAGCCTGAAATAAGTGTCTATAATTTTCTGGGCACTATTCTGCTGTATTCAGAGAGGACAGTAGTCTCTATTAAGACTGGCATCTAGTCATGTAACATAGATAAATAATGCACAAAGTAATAAGTAGTAAACATCAAAATTACAAAGGATGTTGAAAGTTACACATTGTAAGTTAATAAGAGAACAGATATTTCTGTGTATATATAGCATACATCAAGGTAGGCCTAGCATATTTGACCAACAAGATGTCATGGGGTTGGAATGGAATCATCAAGGAAGACTATTGGTAGAAATAAACTCAGAGATGCCTCAGAGAGATAGCTAACATACTGTCTCATAGCCAGTAGTGAGGGCTTTGAGGGCTGTAAGGAAGAGAATGGAATTTTATAAGAATCAATCTGGATGCTATGTTGAGGATAAAGTGAGCAGAACTTGCGATCAAAGTGATCCAAGTGGCTATTTAGTTATTTGTTGTCAAATTCTAGGTGAGACTATTATGGTGACTTACTGGATAATTTAAATTCAGAGCCAGGGACTGTACTCAGATGTATTAAGAAGAGAGGTGCTGAGACCGTGCACTTTTCCTTGTACCAAACTATGTAAGTTTTTTCACTGTGTTTTAAGTCTTTATTTCCCTTCATATGTATGTATTTGTTCATGTCATTTAAAGCACCTTTCTTATAATTTCTGGATTGAATATCTGACAGGTTTCGTTGCAGGGGCCATGGCAATAAACTCTATAGAGGAACAGCTCCAAATACCACAGAGCAATTGACTACTACTAAAGACCCCCCCTGGATTTTCATCTACTAGAACCTGAGTGTGTAAGGCCTCCCAATGCCACTGTTTTATTTTTAGAAGTGTTCTCCTTACACTCCAGTGTGGCAGGTCTCAAAGCTAAAGGAACTGGTAATTACCTGCCTGCAAAATAGTCAGAACATTATTCATAGACTGACAGGGGCCTGTGACTTACGGCAGGGGTGCCACAGGGTAAATGACTGCATCCAACTGATTTAGGAGACACTTGGATCTGATTAAAAACTCTCTCCTTGGGACCTCTCAGCTGAGCTGGTAGCAACACTCACATCGACTCAACTCCTACTACAGTTGTCAGCCCCTTCTCGAGACGGGTCCCTTCACTGCTCAATGCCAAATACGAGCGAACAATGATTCTCTTTTCTTTGCGCGTTTAAAAAGGAAAATGTGATATAGGCTTGTACTAATTTACTCGATGTTTTTAGGTTTGAACGTAAGGGTTGGAATTCATGACAGTTTTTACTAACTGTAACCTCAAGCATATGGCTTAAACCTTGCTTCAGTTTATTTTTGTGAGAAATGGAGAAAATAATGATGTGAGCTTATCTCTGTACGAGACATGGTGCATGGTACCTGCAAAGCAAATATAATTTTATTATAAGACATCATTGGACAGTTCAAGGACAATATCTTGATTAATGTATAAAATAATATGATAAAATTTAATAATGGGTTGATTGATTCTCTTTCAATTACAGTTTCTATCATAAGCAAAAAGACTTACAGGAACTTTTTTTTTCTAAGCAATGTGGTAATCATTTGCCTTCTGCAAGGAAAAGAATATTTTCCTATTCAAAATTCATTTATTGATACTTGATAAAATCCCTTACCAAAAAGATTAATTCACACACGTGTTGGAGCATAAGTATGGTTCTAGTCATAAAGATAGTGATTGCAATGGCAAGCACCCCGCCCCTCAAGGAAAAAGGATGAAACCCAGTTAACGGGGGGGGGGGGGGGGGGAGCAGGGCGCATTTAGACAGCAGATAACTTCTGTATTCACTTCTTCTGCCCAGTTTCACTTGAGCCCTCTGTTTGAAAATACCCCTCCCCTCCCTTTTGTCAGTTCAGGGTACTATTTCTAGAGAAAATATAACCCAACAAAGCAAAAACAGATTCTTGCTATATTGTAATTAGTTGCAATTCATTAAAAGTTTTTTTTTGTTGTTTTTCTGTTTATATAAGTATTGTCCTCCCAAAATAACAGGAAATGCCCCCAAGACCACATAGTTCTATATGAACTCCAAATTCACAAGAACTTTCTCAGTACATATTTATAAATTTTCATGATCCCCACCAGCCAACAAGAAGATGAGAGACCTGCCTCCAGGCTGCACCACCACCCTGGCCACCCACTGAACTTGGTCCCTCCAAGACCCACTCTGTTGCTCAACCCCATTCACTTACACATCCTCCATGTAGTCAGCCCTCACCTAAAACCCCAGCAGACTACATAGGCACAGGAACAACACACTCCAGTTGGAAAACCAAGTGAGTGAATGGCCTCCCACCTGAACTGCTCCAAAGTCCAGACCCTGAACCCCAGGGCACATCCCATGCCCCTCTCCCTCTCATCCCAGCACCAGCAAGGTAGCTGAGCCCCAACCCCATCTCTGGTGGAACTCCACTGCCCTGGTGCAGTCCCCACCAGCCTGCAAGTAGGGGAGAGATCTGCCTCCCGGATGGACCCTCACCACTCACTGGACTCTGTCCTTCCAAGACCCACTCCACCACCCAACCCCATGAACTTGAACATCGTCCCCGAGGCTAGCCCTCCCCTGCAACCACAGCAGACTACATAGGCACAGGTGTAAACCATACCAGTTGGAAGAACAGGCTCAGGCCCAACCCATACCAGTTGAAAGAACAGACTACATAGGCATAGGTATGACCCACAACAGTTGGAAGAACAGATGAGTAAATGCCAGTGTAAGAATACATTGAACAACTGAAAGAGCAAGATGGAACCACCAGAACCCAGTGATCCTTCAACAGCAAGACCCGAATACTCCAATGCAGCTGAAGCACAAGAAAACAACCTTAAAAATAACTTTATGAAGATGATTGAGGCCCTTAAAGAGGAAATGAAAAATTCTCTTAAATTGAGTAAGAGACAAAAAAATTGGAAGAAATCAATAAATCCCTTCAAGAAAGCCAAGAAAGCCAGGCGATAGTGGCACACACCTTTAATCCCAGCACTAGGAAGGCAGAGCCAGGTGGATCTCTGTGAGTTTGAGGAGCGAGATCCAGGACAGGCACTAAAACTACACAGAGAAAGCCTGTCTCGAAAAAAAAAAGTCAAGAAAAACAATCAAACAGAGGAAGGAAGTAGTTCAAGACTTGAAAATTGAAATAGAAACAAAAACACTCACAAACTGAAGGAATTCTGGAAATGGAAAATCTGAATAGGAACTATAGGTGCAAGCATCACCAACAGAATGCAAGAGATGGAAGAGAGAATATTTTGCATTGAAGGTTCAATAGAGGAAAGAGATTCATCAGTCAAAGAAAATATTAAATCCAATACATTCTAACACAAAATATCAAGGAAATCTGGGACACCATTAAAGACCAAACCTAAGCATGGTAGGGATGGAAGAAGAAGAAGAAGAATTCCAGCTCAAAGGCACAGAAAACATATTCAACAAATCATAGAAGAAAACTTTCCCAAACTAAAGGACATGCCTATAAAGGCACAAGAAGCTTACAGAATGACAGCTAGGCTGTACCAAAACCAAAAATCCCCCTGCCACATAACAATCAAAGCACTAAACATACAGAAGAAAGAAAGAATATTAGGAGCTGCAAAGGAAAAAGGCCAAGTAACATATAAAGGCAGACATATCCGAATTACATCTGACTTCTCAAAGGTGACTCTAAAAGCAAGGAGGTTCTGGACAGTTGTTTTGCAGACATTAAGGGACCATGGATGCCAGCCCAGACTGCTATACCTAGCAAAACTTTCAATCACCATAGATGGAGAAAACAAGATATTTTATGACAAAACCATATTTAAGCAATACCTATCCACAAACCCAACCCTACAGAAAGTACTAGAAAGAAAATTCCAAACCAAGGATGTTAAGCTACATCCACGAAAACACAGATAATAGATAACCTCACACCAACAAAACCCAAAGAAGACACACACACACACACACACACACACACACACACACACACACTACCACCACCATCACCAAAACCAAAAAATAACAGGAATTAACAATCACTGGGCATTAATATCTCTTAATACCAGTGGATTCAATTTGCCAATAAAGACACAGGCTAATTGAATGGATACAAAAACAATATCCGTCCTTTGGCTATACAAGTAACACATCTCAACTTCAAAGACAGACATTACCTCAAAGTAAAGGGTTAGGAAAAGATCTTCCAATCAGTGAACCTAAGAAGCATGCTGGTGTAGCTGTCCTAATATCTAACAAAATAGACTACAAACTAAAATTAATCAAAAGAGATGCAGAAGGATATTTCATATTCATTGAAGGAAAAAAAATCCATCAAGATGAAGTCTCAATTCTAAACATTTATGCCTCAAATACATATTTGAGTACCCACAAATACATAAATGGGTACCCATATTTGTAAAAGAAACATTACTAGGGCTTAAATCACACATCAAACCCCACACATTAAAAGTGGGAGACTTCAACACCCCACTCTCACCAATGGACAGATCTGCCAGATAGAAACTTAACAGAGAAACAAGGGAACTAGAAAATGTTATGACTCAAATAGACTTAATAGACATCTACAGAACATTTCATTCAAACACAAAAGAATACACCTTCTTCTCAGCACCTCATGGAACCTTCCCTAAAACTGACCACATACTCAGTCATAAAGTAAATCTCAACAGATACAGAAAAATTGTAATAACCTCCTATATCTTATCAGATCACCATGGTTTAAAGTTAGAGTTCAACAACAACACTAACTACAGAAAACCTACAAACTCATGGAAAATGAACAACCCTCAACTGAATCACCAACTGGTCAGGAAGAAATAAAAAAAGAAATTAAAGACTTCCCAGAATTCAGTGAAAATGAATCCACAACATACCCAAACTTATGGGACACTATGAAAGCAGTGCTAAGAAGAAAGTTCATAGTATTAAATGTCTACATAAAGAATTTGGAGAAGTCTCACCTTACTGACTTAACAGCACAGTTAAAATCTCTAGAACAAAAAGAAGCAAACTCACCTAGGAGGAGTAGACAGCAGGAAATAATCAAACTGAGGGCTGAAATCAATAAACTAGAACCAAAGAGAACAATACAAAGAATCAATGAAAGAAAGAGTTGTTTTTTTGAGAAAATCAACAAAATAGACAAACCCTTATCCAAACTAACCAAAAGGCAGAGAGAGGGCATCCAAATTAACAAAATCTGAAATGAAAAGGGAGACATAATAACAGACAACGAGGTAATACAAAGAATCATTAGGTCCTACTTCAAAAACCTGTACACCACAAAATTGGAAAATCTAAAAGAAATGGACAAGTTTCTTGATAGGTACCACATGCCAAAATTAAATCAAGACCAGATAAACAATTTAAATAGACCTGTAACCCCAAGAGAAATAGAAGCAGTCTTTAAAAGTCTCCCAACCGCCGGGCGTTGGTGGCGCACGCCTTTAATCCTAGCACCCGGGAGGCAGAGGCAGGCGGATCTCTGTGAGTTCGAGGCCAGCCTGGGCTACCAAGTGAGCTCCAGGAAAGGCGCAAAGCTACACAGAGAAACCCTGTCTCGAAAAACCAAAAAAAAAAAAAAAAAAAAGTCTCCCAACCAAGAAAAGTCCAGGGCCAGATGGTTTCAGCAGAGAAGTCTTTCAGAATTTCAAAGAAGAGTTAATACCAATACTCCTCAAATTGTTCCACACAATAGAAACAGAAGGAATATTGCCAAATTCTTTTTATAGGGCCACAGTTACCCTTATACTCAAACCACACAGAGCTGCAACAAAGAAAGAGAATTACAGACCAATTTCCCTAATGAATATTTGCTGTGGATATTGTTCTGTATAAATAAAACACTGATTGGCCAGTGGCCAGGCAGGAAGTACAGGCAGGACAAGGAGAGAGGAGAATTCTGGGAAGTGGAAGACTGAGTCAGAGAGACACTGCCAGCTGCCGCCATGACAAGCAGCATGTGAAGATGCAGGTAAGCCACGAACCACATGGCAAGGTACAGATTTATAGAAATGGATTAATTTAAGATATAAGAACAGTTAGCAAGAAGCCTGCCACGGCCATACAGTTTGTAAGCAATATAAGTCTCTGTGTTTACTTGGTTGGGTCTGAGCAGCTGTGGGACTGGCAGGTGACAGAGTATTGTCCTGACTGTGGGCCAGGCAGGAAAACTCTAGCTACAAATATTGATGCAAAAATATTCAATACAATACTGGCAAACAGTCCAAGAGCACATCAAAAAAAAAAAATCATCCATCATGATCAAGTAGGCTTCATCCCAGAGATGCAGGGGTGGTTCAACATACCAAAATCTGTCAATGTAATCCACCACATAAACAAACTGAAAAAAAAATATATATGATAATCACATTAGATGCCGAAAAAACCTTTAACAAAATCTAACACTCCTATTAAAGCCCATCTAGGCTTCCCAGCAGGACTGCATGAAGAGGATGATTTTTACCATGGGCCTGAGTACCAGGTGTTTGTAGGGGTCTACACTTGGCTGTAACTAGCAAAGGGGGGGTCCCTTGCCCCTCCTCTTGGCATTGTTATAAATAGCCCTTTGAAATAAAGTTTGGGGCTGGTGGATAAGGATCCAGGCCCACCCGAGGCTATCCTGCATTTCTCTCTGTTTCTCTTCCCTCTTTATTCCTATCTAAATCTCTTATCCCTCATTCCTCAAGAGTTCCTTGGGTAAATAAATGTGGGAGCTGGTCTCCCACACACCCCTTCATGGTAAAGGTTCTGGAGAGATTAGTGATAAAAGGAACATATCTAAACATAATAAAAGCAATATACAGCAAGCCAACAGCCAACATTAAATTAAACGGAGAGAAATTCAAAGCAATTTCATTAAAATCAAGAACAAGACAAGGTTGTCCACTCTCTCCATGTCTATTTAATATACTACTTGAAATTCTAGCTAGAGCAATAAGACAACAAAAGGAGATCAAGGGGATACAAATTGGAAAGGTATAAGTCAAACTTTTGCTATTTGCATATGATATGGTAGTATACATAAGTGACCCCAAAAATTCTACCAGGGAACTCCTACAGCTGATATGCACCTTCAGTAATGTGGTGGGATACAATATTAACTAAAAAAAATCACTAAACCTCCTGAATATAAACGATAAATGGGCTAAGAAAGAAATCAGAGAAACATTACCCTTTACAATAGCTACAAATAATATAAAATATCCTGGGGTTACTCTAACCAAACAAGTGAAAGACCTTTATGACAAGAACTTTAAGTCTCTGAAGATAGAAATTGAAGATGATATCAGAAAATGGAAAGATCTCCCGTGCTCATGGATCGGTAGGATTAATACAGTAAAAAATGGCAATCTTACCAAAAGCAATCTACAAATTCAATGCAGTCCCCATCAAAATTCCAACAAAATTCTTTACAGACCTTGAAAGAGCAATACTCAACTTCATATGGAAAAACAAAAAACCCAGGAGAGCTAAAACAATCCTATGCAATAAAGGAACTTCCAGAGGTATCACCGTCCCTGACTTCAAGCTCTACTATAGAGGTATAGTAATAAAAACAACATGGTATTGGCATAAAAACAGACAGGTGGATCAAATCAAATCAAATCAAAGACCCTGACATAAATCCACACACCTATAAATACCTGATTTTTGACAAAGAACCCCAATTGTACAATGGAAAAAAGAAATCTTCTTCAACAAATGATGCTGGCATAACTGAATGTTGTCATATAAAAGAATACAAATAGATCCATATCTATCGCCCTGCACAAAACTCAAGTCCAAGTGGATCAAAGAACTCAACATAAATCCAGATACCCTGAACCTGATAGTAGAGAAAGTGGGAAATAGCCTTCAATGCATTGGCACAGGAGACTGTTTCCTAAACATAATACTAGTAGCACAGACACTGAGAACAACAATTAATAAATGGGACCTGCTGAAACTGAAAAACTTCAATAAGGCAAAAGACACTTTCAGTAAGACAAAACATCAGCCTACAGAATGGGAAAAGATATTTACCCACCCCACATCTGACAGAGGACTGATCTCCAAAATATATAAAATACTCAAAAAACTAGACATCAAAATATCAAATAATCCAACTTTAAAATGGGGTACAGATCAAAACAGAATTCTCAGCGAAATAATCTCAAATGGCTGAGAAACACTTAAAGAAATGTTCAGCATCCATAGCTATCAGGGAAATGCAAATCAAAATGACTCTGAGATACCATCTTACACCTATCAGAATGGCTAAGATCAAAAACACTAATGACAGCCTGTGTTGGAAATGATGTGGAGTAAGGGGAACACTTCTCCACTGCTGGCGGCAGTGCAAACTTGTACAGCCACTCTGGAAATCAGTATAGTGACTTCTTAGAAAACTGGGAATCAATCTACCTCAAGGGCCAATGATACCAATCTTGGGCATATGCCCAAAGGATGGTCAATCATACTACAAGGACACTTGCCCAACTATGTTCATAACAGCATTATTCATAATAATCAGAACCTGTAAACAACATAGATGCCCCTCAACAGAAGAATGGATAAAGAAAATGTGGTACATTTACAAATGGAGTATTACTCAGTGGTTAAAAAAAAAAAAAAAAACAGTGACATCATGAAATTTGCAGGCAAATGGATGGAATTAGAAAAAAAAATCATCTTGAGTGAGGTAACCCAGACCTAAAAGACAAACATGCTTTGTACTCACTTGTAAGTATACATTAGATGTAAAGCAAAGGATAACCAGGCTACAATCCACAGCCCCATAGAAACTAGGTAACAAGGAGGACCCTAAGAGGGACACACGGATTTTCTTGGGAAGCGGAAATAGAGAGGTCTCCTGGGATACTGTGGTGGGGTTGGTGGTGGAGGATAGGGTATGGTGGGATGGGAACAAGAGGGATCAGGTTAGTCGAGTTGGCTGGATGGAAGGGGAAAGTCATAAAAGAGATATCTTGATAGAGGGACCGTTTTGGGGTTAGGGAGAAACCTGATGCCAGGGAAATTCCCAGGAATCCACAAGGATGACCTCAGTTAAGACTCCTAACAATAGTGGAGAGGGTGCCTGAACTGGCCATCTATTGTAATCAGATTGGTGAATACCCTAATTGTCATCATAGAATCTTCATCCAGTAACTGATGGAAGCAGATGCAGAGACCCACAGCCAAGCATTGGTTGGAGGTCTGGGAATCTTCTTGAAGAGAGGGAGCCAGGGGGTCATGATATGGAACCCACAGACACAGCTGACCTGAGCTAGTGGGAGCTCAGGGACACTGGATGACAGCTAGAGAGCCTGCATGGGACCAACCTAGGCCCTCTGCATGTGGATGATGGCTGTGTTGCTTGGTTTGTCTGTGGGGTCCCTACAGTGGGATCAGGACCTGTCCCTGGCACATTTGCTTTTTGGAACCTATTCCCCATGCTGCGATGCCTTGCCCAGCCTCCATGCCCCGGGAGGAGCTTGGTCCTGCCTTAACTTGATATACTATGCTCTGTTGACTCCCATGGGAAGCCTGCCCCTTTCTGAATGGAAGAGTGAATGGGGGAGGTAGGTGGAAGGTGGGGGAAGGGGACAAGAAGAGAGGAGGGAGGAGAAACTGTGGTTAGTATGTAAAATAATTGAAAAAAATTAATAAAAACAAAAGAAAAATATGAAATTAGCCAGGCTGTGGTGGCCCACACCTTTAATCCCAACACTCACGAGGCAGAGGCAGGCAGATCTCTGTGAGTTCAAGGCCAGCCTTGTCCACAAATTAATTTCCAGGACAGCCAGGGATACAGAGAAACTCTGTCTTTCTCTGTCTCTCTGTCTCTCTGTCTCGCTGTCTCGCTGTCTCTGTCTCTGTCTCTCTCTCTCTCTCTCTCTCTCTCTCACACACACACACACACACACACACACACAGTTTCATGTCTTTCTGCTATAAATATCTATATATCCCATAATGCATTACTTTCACGTTCTATGTAGTGTGTCATTCAGTATTTAGCAATGTCTTTAAAATTATTCTCAAAATATAAAAAGGAAAAATAGCTAAGCAGGAACAAAAGATTGAGCATGAATGAAAAACATGTCCACATGAGACAAAAAACAATTGTAGCGCCATAAAACCAGGATGAGAAAGGAGGGCATGTCCTGTCAATGAGATCTGCCAACATACATGGCTGGCTGTTTCTTCTCTCAATTACTGTTGCAGCCCGAGCCAAAGGATTCTGAGTTTGAACAAAGCCGCAGAGAAACTGCTGTTTTGGGAATCGATTTAAGACTCTGGAGAAAACCCTCCAAAAGCCAAAACCTTGGTCTCCTGGAAGGCGTGGGGTTTTGAGGCATATTTTATAGTGTGGGAATGATTTGATACTGACACGCAGGCACTGTGGAATAAGAGGGAAAGCATTTTCCCGTGAGCCGGCTAAAGCTTCAGTAACCTGATGCCTTCACAAATCCATCAGATATGGCATCCTGTTCTTCACATCACTGTTTTTCCTAGATGATTAAGCTCCCTTACCAAATGGATTTGAGTTTCAAAGGCAGTAAAAGTTAAGTCAGCTCTGTTCCAACAGCCAGATTTTGTGCCTTTTAGTCAACCTCAGTGCCTTGCTCACTTTGGTGAAGTTTAGCTGTTCTCTTTGTGAAAGAGTAACAATTGGAAGTATGGAAATTCAAATAGAATGCTCTTTGACCTAAGAGGTTTTATTTCTGGAAACATAAGTGCTATTTCTCAGAATAATGGTCCCCTTTCAGTGGGTGCTGTTGAGCTGATGCTTTGGAGACCCTCTGGCATCTGTGATCTTTAGCAGATGTCTTGGCTTACCTGAAGTCCCCACACCACTTAGGAAATGGAGCACACGGAATAAAGTATTGCTGCTAAGCACTGGCTTTCTAAACCTGGTCCTCCATCCCTCCAGCCTTCCAGTTCTCCAGCCTTCCAACCCTCCATCCCTCCAACCTTCCATCCCTCCATCCCTCCAACCTTCCATCCCTCCATCCCTCCAACCTTCCATCCCTCCATCCCTCCATCCCTCTAGCCCTCCAGCTCTCTAGCACTCCAGCCTATCAGCTCTCCAATCCTCCAGCCCTCTAGTCCTCCAGCCCTCTAGCCCTCCAGCCCTCCAGTCCTCCAGCCTTCCAGTTCTCTAGCCCTCCAGCTCTCCAGCCCTCCAGCCTTCCAGCTCTCTAGTTCCCCAGCCCTCCAACTTGCCAGGCTATGAGACAGACAAATCTCTGTGTCTATTACTGGCTTGCAATGAGTATAATCTAATTGAGTGCTTGTCATTGGAGACATTCAAAGTGATAAAATGTATGATACTAATGATTTAAATTTTTTACCTCTGTAGAACTTCTCAAATTTTACATATGTCTGGATACATTTATGCTTTTCCACAAACACATTAAGTCACAGAGCCTTTCTTTTATAGAACATCAAAAAGAATCTCACATCCAATGGATGTGCTTTGGGAAATACTATTAAATAAATACATGCACTTAAACACAGTTGAATAATAGTGCAAAAAATGTTTCTGTACACTAATCATTCGGCAAGGTAGAGAAAAATCACCAAGTGCAATGGTCAAAGCAAAACATACCATAAAGCATTAGAGTAACTGCAAAATACATGTTGTTTCATAAAATTATTTAAAATGCATTAGATGGATGATAGATAAATAAAAAGATAGGTAGGTAGGTAGGTAGATAGATAGATAGATAGATAGATAGATAGGTGAGGGGTTGGTGAGTGGATGGATGGATGGATAGATATGATTGATAGGTAGATAGACAGACAGACAGATAGACAGACAGATAGATGGAGTGAAGATACACCGCAAGGGGTGATAATGCTCCCCTAAAGAGTCACAGACAATCTAACAAAAGTCCCAGTGCCAACTATGGGAAATCTCCCTTCAGGTTATTGGTCTGGGTTCCAAGAGACATGCAGAGCAATACAGGTGATTGCCACTGTTCTTGGTTCTCCCTCCAACTTAAAGGCAAAACCCTATTTCTGAAGACAACACACACTTCAGCATGAAGACTTTGTATAATTGATCTGGAACTGACTTGGAAGTTTCCTCTCTGAGCACTAGTTCTCACAGTATCAGAAGGTGCTACTCAAGTAGACAAGGGAGAAAAGGAGTACTCATACCCAGCTGTAAAGACATTAAACCACAAAAATGACCATCCTAGCAAGATACTTTTGATGGTTTAATAGTGCTCCTGTTACCTTTGGTGTAACTGACAGCTGTTTAATTTGTCTTGAGGACCACTCAATAGGAAGGAATTTATGCCTGATACTGTGAAACCAACCGCCTACCCATGGCTGATGAGGTCATAGACCCTAGATGAGTGTTAATTGTAGTCATTATTCCTGAGTGGATGCTAAATGTGTGACCTTATATTCCCGGATACATGCTACTCTCACTCCTCATCAGAGAAGCGCCTTCCACAACATTGACAACTACAACAGAGATGCACTACTTCTCAAAACGTAGAGAATAAGTGCCTGTGAGGTGCCCAGACCCAACTGGTACAGCTGTAGTACAGGTCCATGCACCTAAGGCTCCAGGGAACATTATAGACCAGGTGGCAGAAAGGTCGTAAGAGTCAGTGGCCCCGGTGATCTGCTGAGAGATAATGTCTTCTAGACATAGCAGGTAAGTTCTACCAATGGAATCTCAACAATATGGCTTCATAAGCAAGACATACAAAATGTCAGCAATAGCTGATATGTGAACATGGACAGCAGACTCTGCATGGTCTCATACCTAGATGAAGGGTTACAGGCAATAAATGGATGCTGAGGAAGAGAGAATCAGTCTCCAGGGATGAGCCCCCCAGATAAGTTATCTAACCCCAAGTGCTCAGCCCTAAACACATGCATATAAAAGCAACAGAAAATGGACTCAATTGGCTGCATATATAGGTGTGTGTGCACATGTGTGTTCAACAATAGCAATTATGAAAGAGGAGGTCATGAACTTGAGAGGGAGTAGAGAAACACAGAAGGAGTTGAAGTAGAAAGGGGCGTGGTAAAAGGTGATGTAAATATAGTACCTATGTAAGACCATCTCAAAACACTTTAAAATAAGTAATATTTTATTCCTTCCAGAAAAATTAAGGACAAATGTCTACCAATTTTATGTTAAATTCTTCCTCTAATCTACATTTGTTTGTCTTTAATTATGATAAGAAGTAGAAAATTATTGAAAAAGGAAAATTTAGTAAATTCTCATCTGTCTTTACTACACTAAATGTGTTAAGACACTGAGTGAAATTCCTGCTGTCCTTGAAAGCCCATCTTCAGTGGTATTACAACACACAGTACAATATCAGTGTACAGGAGCAAACTAAGAAGTTGCTGATTGCCAGTGCAACCGTTCTTCTTGTCTTGTATCTACATGAACAGTCTTAAATTTCCATGTAGATCTCATGAGCTTCTTGAGTGTGAATTTATATTCTAGGAGTATTGAATGATTTTTATTTTGTTTTTTCCACCTTATTTCACTTTACAAGTAACATACATTTTCATAATAAGAAATAGACCATATTTTATTACATTAAATTTCTATTATAGTTCTCTACATCTCAGGTACTACATATTTATAGCAAAAAAAAAGAAAAAGAACCCAAAACGTTGATAACCCAAAAGCTGAATTGTAGCTCTTTCTGTGGTAGAGATATAAAAGGTTTTTTGGTCTTGTTTCCTCTTTTTTATTTAAAATGTTTTACATTTTTTAATATTATTTTTAAATAACAACAACCAGGATCTGAACTTCATTTCAGGATACATTTTAATCCCAGAGTGGATGGCTGAGGAAGCCAGATTCTTTGGGTAGAATTCTTAGCTTCTACACTTTCTCTCTCTCTCTCTCTCTCTCTCTCTCTCTCTCTCTCTCTCTCTCT
>CABHPH010162150.1:0-13654 GCA_902168325.1 Peromyscus nudipes | reverse complement strand
TCCCTTCAACTTTCTCCTTCCTCTGAGCAACCATCACCTGGCTCTGGGAATTATTCCCATCTCCCAGCTGAGGGAACAGGCAGAAGTTTGGGGTTTCTCTGAGTAACTCGGTTAGGGCCAAAGGATTCTGGTTTCCAAGGAGAAGACACAGGTCTTAAGCCAAGGTGAGGGGTCTTGCACCAGAGGAAGCCATTGGTTATTACATGGGAACTGGTGATTACAGATGAGGAAGCACCCAGGTAGTCATAGCAGTAGTGGAGCCAGCTGCCACGAGGCACAGCCACAGCTGCTGCCAGGAACAGGGGCACCACAGTGCTGCCTGGCATTGCCCATGAGCTTGCAGGAAATTGTGCACTGCCTAGGGGCAGCTGTAGCTGTGGTCTTAGATGACTTACTCCCCCTTTCATTTTCAATCTGTTTCTTCAGCCAACACAACTGACAGAAACACACAGGGAGACACAGTCATACTGAGAGACACATAGAAAAGACAAATGACAAATAGGGGTGGCCACCACATGTTCATACACCTGCAGACCAACAATCCAGTGACCTCACACAGATCCCAGACACAGGATCTACGATCAAGTCTGACCTCTCCTCTTGTGTCCTAACCAGATGGCACCCCTTACAGACCCAACTTACCTCCGAACGTGTTCAGACCAGATGACTTTTGTTTTACCTTTTTTGTTTGTTTCTCTTTTGGGTGCTGACCAACACTGGGTGCCTCCAGAATGCTCAGCAGCAATGGCTCAGAGATGATTTTCTTGGGATCCTGGACCATCTCAGGACAAGCACATTCCCTAAGAGTCCTCTCCAGCTGTTCCTGGGGGTCCCAAGACAATAAGTGTCTGGGTCCAATCTCTGGGATCTCATAGGGACCTCCAAAATTTTACCCATAGCCCACCAGAGATGGCCATTCAAACAATTTATAGCCATTTGAAAGTATTTATTCCAGCTGGCTAGGATCACATTCAAGATATTTGGGGACCTAGGTGTAGCGGAGACTGACCCAGGCCTGTGTGAATTAGATCTATTGTGCTTTGAATTTCTGCTAAGAGGTTTGCAAAGACAGAATGGCCTTGGCCTAACTAAGAAGTATACTTTTTAGATATAACCTTGAACAGTAATTGGCCAGCTGCAGAGCCTGGGAACCAAAGAGACTTCACCTCCCCCCAACCACTCTGACTTCTCCTAAAAATTTTCCACTCTGCTTTCTCTGCCCCTCCCTGCCTAAAACACTGTATAAAAACATCAGCATTCAGTCAATAAACGGAGCCTTGACGCGACTCAGACTGACTCTTGTCATTCATTATATGTGCAAGGCTTCCTTCCCTTCCCGCCCCCTTGGTTTTTCAGGTGGTTCCCTCCTCGAGACCCATGAATAACCTGGCCTGCTGGACGAGTCAAGTGGCGCCTGAATGTGGGGGCTCGAGGCACGGTGATTTATCAGACGACAGACGAAAAGGAGGTCCGGACATACATATTCTGGTAGTGGCACCCAGACAGCATCACTCGTGCGACGTGGGCACTGTGAAGTAAGACTTGTGGTCCCATAAGCCATGGGCAAAGTAAAGTTCTCTTCATAAGGGAGATGAAGAGTAAATCTCAGGGTGAAGGGAGTAAGAGTTAAAAAAGAAAGATATTAATAAATTTTTAAGAAAGAGAAAGATATTAATAAAGTGCTCAGAAACGGGGAAAATGTCCCTGACGCCTTTTTTTAGTATTCATGGTGTGATTAGAGTCATTTAAAACGAGCTTGATCTATGTTTTATGTTGTTATGTCCTTGTCTTCTGTCTGGGTGATTTGGCATCTGTATTCTGTGCCTGCATGAGGTGCGCGGGCAGATCTGGGACCTGTGTGTGGGGCAGACGTGCCCAGACATCCCCGGGCCCCCCCTCTGGAGGTTTTCTTCGGAATGGTCTGGAGGAAGGAGACAAACATAAAGTCTCTCCTTCCCGGTGGAGAGTGAGGCTGCATGCAGTTCGTGGCCCCTCCCATCTGAATCTGTACCTTCAGGTTTTGTAGCCGAATCATCACCACATGGATTATGTCTGTGTGTCTGTTCTTGTTGTCTTTGTGTGTTTTTGGAGTCTGTCTTTTGCCTCTATCTCTCTGTCTCTCCATATGGGGAACACCCCGTCTTCACCCCTAGACTTAACCCTTGCTCATTGGCAGGATGTCCAGGAGACCATTAGCAACAACAGCGTGATTGATAACCTCCTTTATTTTCCCAATAGGGACTGCCTGCAATTGACAAAAACTGTGTGAACACCGAACAGAAAATCTGACTTTAGTCAGAGGAGTTAACAAAAACTTTTTTTCAGGAACACTGGCAGCCAAGGACACACTCTATGCCCACTGCTCCCCCTCCCTTCCTTTACTGTGATAACTTCAAGGTCTCTTCTGCTGGCCAGCAACTTCTCTTGTTAACCCTTCTCTGTCCTGATATTGCTTTACATAAAAGGTTGTAAAAGGTCAGAGGGGATATGATATAAACTGTTTGTAATGGTTTATTATACCTGCAAATACTGAATTTAAAAGTTAATTCTGGTTGGTTCTCATCTTAAAAATGGCTAATGATCCTGCAAACTGCTTATATGAACAGGTATATGACTTAAAAATGTAAGCAAGCTTTAACTGTATGTATGTATGTATGTATGTAAGTTGGATCCAACTGTGTGTATGTGTGCAAATAATTACTGTTTTAAAAAAATGTGTAACACCTAGGTACTTATGTGTCTACAAAATGTTCAACAACAAGTTTCCAGAAAGTTTAAATAGATAACAACATATGTTTAACAAATAAGATATTTGATAAATATTAAAACTACACATCAATGCCTTTACACAGGAATATACCTTGCTCTGACAGCTAAACTTTGTAATTTAAGATTTACCCATGTAAAATAATAATGATTTTTAAGATATAAAAGGATCATAAGAAACAGCTGAGGTTTGTAAATATATGGCAAGACTGGAGTTCCAAAAAGAGTCTGGTTGCAATGATGGACCTTAGCAGTTTTAAAATTGCCTGTGTCAGATGATGATCACTGAAAGCACTAGCCAAGGTAAAATAGAACAGACAGACTATGTGCTGCCAAAGGTAAGATCCAAGAAATTATCCAAGCCTCTAAGTAAAAGATTATAATGATGCCATGTTTTCTCCCCCTTAAAGTAAAAAAGGTACTTTATTGTTGATATTACAAAAGACATTTGAGAGATCTCAATCTTTTAAAAACAGTTTTTATAGTTAAAAACCAATGACTTAAAGATGTTTCTCCTTATCCAAGGTACATTCAGGCTTAAGAATGTTGTCTAACCTCCTTGTATTTGCTAAATTTGTTAAACTTAAGTTGTCTGGATAAGCTGATACATATATATGTCTTATATTGATATTTTGTTTTGGTTTCTTACTGAACCTGTATTTTATGCTAAAAGAACTTCAACTTAAAAGCATTGTTTTTAATAGTCAATCATAAATAATCAAGTTTCCTTTTTAATTATAGTCAAGATAAATAAGTATTGATGTAATATTACAGGGATAAGTTTGCTCATTCACTCAGTCCCTTGCATATGTTTTCAGGGTTGAGCTTGAAACAAGTAATTAAAAACAAAGTTTATTATATCAGACAGGCTTTCTGCCTGGCAAAGGGTTAGGAAAGTTTGAACAGGGGGCGAACTCAGCCCATCAGACCCACCCCCAAGCTGGACAAAAAGGGATCAGGGACACACTCCATTGTCTTCATGATTTTCAAAAACTTCTGGTAGATATCAATTGGCTAAGACCTTATTTTAAGATAACCAAAGGAGAAGTACGTCCCCTAGAGGATATTCTCAGAGGAGATTCCGATCCTCTGTCCCCTAGATATCTTACTACAGATGCAAAAGAGGTATTACAAAAAATTGAGTTGGCCATCGACCAACAACACACAGGATATTTTGAGACCCTGATGTTATTATTATGCCATATGATAAGAAACACCCAAAATGGCTGTGCACCCATAGTCCTGACTGGGCCATCCTTGTCTGTACCTATGTAAGAAAATTTGATATACAGATGCCCAGTAATATTCGTGCCCACACAGGCCTGCCTGGGCCCTTAGCTCGGGGAAATGAGCTTGCTGATTCTGCTACACGTTCTATCTTAATTTCTCATTTGGAACATGACCAGGTAGCAGCTGCTCGTGAGGCTCACCACCTTCATCACCTCAATGCTCAAGCTTTGAAACAAAGGTTCTCAATTACCAGAAAACAAGCTAGGGAAATTGTAAAAAGCTGTAAAGACTGCCTGATGCTCCTACCTGAGCCCCATTATGGAATAAACCCCAGAGGACTTACACCTGGACAAATATGACAGATGGATGCCACCCATATTCCTTCTTTTGGTAAATTAAAGTTCATACATGCTACTGTAGATACATTCAATAGATTTATGCCTCCGCTCACAGTGGAGAAGCCACCAGAGATGTTATCAATCATATGTTACATGTCTCCACAGTACTGGGTCAGCCAAAATATGTAAAAACTGATAATGGCCCAGGATATACTAGTAATAAATTTAAACAGTTTTGTTTACAATTAGGAATTAAACACATCACTGAAATACCCTATAACCCTTAAGGCCAGGGTATTGTGGAGAGAGCTCACCAACCTTTAAAAAATACTCTTAATAAACTCAGCTCACAATTGTTTCCCCTTAAGGGAAACCAAAAAGCTCTGCTTTCTCATGCTCTCTTTGTGTTAAAATTTTTTGACATTGGATAACTTTGGGAAATCTGCGGCTGAGCGACACTGGCACCCAGAAACCAAACAAGGATATGCTCAGGCCCTTTGGAAAGATCCAATCACCGGAAAATGGGGCAGCCCTGATCCAGTTATAATCTGGGGGTAAGGGTCTGCATGTATCTATGATTCCAAGGAGAATGGAGCTCGTTGGCTACCAGAAAGACTGATTAAGCCCTACTCTACATAAGCTGCCTCCCTAGACTAAGGAAATAACCCTACTCTACATAAGCTGCCTCCCTAGACTAAGGAAATAATAACTGTTACGTCCAGGACACAGTCCTGAGACAAAAATTCTTTTCTTTCCTTACAGAAACGCCTGCAGCTTGGAAAATGAAGGGAGCCACAGACCTCTCAATGGCGGGACCTGTTCGTCGTGGGCCTCGGGGAATCAACCCACGCCCCCCAAGAGACTGGAGAATCAACCCACGCCATCGAATCAACCCCTGCTTTATTGTCTGCCTATTACTCCTCCCCCTCTATTGCATTTCTGAAGAAAGCCCCCATGCTATCAAAAAGCTTATTTGGCTTACTTGGCGGGTTTTAACACAAACAGGAGAGGAGGTCTGCAGGGTTACTGCAAACCACGCCCCTTACTCCTGGTGGCCGCCACTCACTCCTGACTTCTGTCAGCTGGCTGCGGGATTAGATTTCTGGGATATACCTACTGTTAGCCAATACCAGTTGGGGGACACAAAAGGACAAACATTTACAGGCCGCAACTATCCCCACAGTTCTATAGACTGGTCAGGCCCTTCTGGAAGGTTTTATGGTGCTAGCCCAGTGGGGATCACCCGAGGCTGTGTTAGTCCTACAGCCCGTTGTAGGTTGGCACAATCTGACTTCTATGTCTGTCCCAAGGACGGTAGGAGCCAAGCCACGGCTGCCAGATGTGGAGGAGTCGAGACTTTCTTTTGTGCTCCATGGAGATGTGATCAATGGGGGTGTAAAACCACAGGGGCAGCTTACTGGAAGCCATCTTCATCTTGGGACCTTATTTCAGTTACAAGGGGATACAGTGAGCCTGACATAAGTAGCCATTTCTGCTGTAGTTCCTATAACTGAGAAGTCTATAATCGCGGGCTGTCACTACCTTTAAACATAACTTTTACTCCCCAAGGAAAGGCAAATCGAGAGTGGCCCTCGAGAAAAACATGGGGACTCTGCTGGTATCTCTATGGCATAGATAAAGGAGCCATTTTCACGATCCAACTAAAATAAAAAACCTGAGCCCAACATCAATGGGCCCCAATTTAGTTTTTCCTGACCAAAGGGTTCCCTCCAACCACAAGAAAGTGCCATCACCTCGTCCCTCCCCAACAGCACTCTCCTTGTTCCTTTTGGGGGAACTAGGGATAGATTGTTTAATTTGGTCCAGGGAGCCTATATGGCCCTAAATGCCACAAATCCATACAAGACCTTGGATTGCTGGCTTTGCCTTACCTCCAGCCCTTCCTTTTATGAGGGAATTGCCTTTCAGTCTGCTCAGATATTCAATCACTCCTATGAGTTCTGTGTACTTGTTCAGCTATGGCCTCGTGTCACATATCATGAGAAAAATTCAGTGATAGAATTCTTTGAACAAAGGGACAGATACACTCGAGAGCCTGTATCTATGACCATTGCCCTCTTGTTAGGTATCGGAGGCATTGCTGCAGACATTGGTACCGGAGCCACTGCTCTTGTACAAAACAACCACCTGATGTAGCTACAGGTGGCCATGACCACTGATCTAGAAGCTATAGAAAGATCCATTTCAGCCCTTAAAAAGTCACTCCACTTTCAGAGGTAGTACTTAAAATCAGAAGGGGTCTAGATCTGTTGTTCTTGAAGGAGGGAGGTTTGTGTGCCGCCCTAAAGGAAGAATGCTGCTTTTATGCAGATCATACCAGTATTGTCAGGGAATCGATGGAAAAATTGAGGGAAAGGCTAGCTCAAAGAAAAAGGGAATTTGAAAATCAACAAGGGTGGTTTGAAAATTGGCTACAAGGGTCCCCTTGGCTCTCCACCTTGCTGCCCACTATTCTAGCCCCTCTAATTGTCCTTCTCCTTCTCATTACTTTTGGTCCTTGGGCTTTTCAGCGGCTGACTCGATTTATCAAAGGTCAAATTGATTCAGCCCTACCACAGCATATTTCAATTCATTATCATAGACTAGATACAGAGAACAGCCAGGAGCCCTCTCAGAGGCTCAGGTTCAGTGCCCTTGGGTCTTAATACCCCCTGGTCCTATTAGGACTATTATGGAGATGCCCCACAAAGACCCCTCGACTCGGGTGAGGCAGCCCCTGTGTGAGGGAAAGCTCCAGGCGTGGCTGGAGTGCAGCTGTGACTGCACAGACTGGGGACATGTGTGCCCTTATAACCCGAGAGTCTGGATTGCATGCCCCGTTGCATAATGGTTGTGCAGTAACAGCTTAATGCTCAGCAATCTCCATTCCCTCAAAAAAACTGCACGGTCCGCTGATTCCTACACCAAGGGGACGCCTGAGGTATTTGATTCTGGGAAGACATCGCCTCCCAGACCTTTCTTGTCTTAGCTTAGAGGGACGGGGCCCCTGTGATCCTCCAGACCAGAAGCCATCCCTTCAAACCCAAATCTCTTAAAGCTTGATCACAAAAACGAGATCCATTCTTTTTTTAATAGAGAGGGGGAATTTGTCGGAGACTGACCCAGGCCTGTGTTGACCCGTCCAGCAGGTCCAGTTATTCGTGGGTCTCGGACTGTGAATCACCTGAGGGAATCATGGGGAGAGAGAAGAAGGGAGCCAGGCACAAAAGAGAAACTGAGTCACTCTGAGTCGTGTCAAGGCTCCGTTTATTAACTGAATGCTGATGCTTTTATACAAGGCTTTAGGTAGGGGAGGGGGAGCAGAAAGGGGAGAGTGGAAGATTTTCAGAAGAAGTCAGAGTGAAAAGGCGGGGAAGGAGGCGAGGTGATTGAAGGAGGGAGGTGAGGTGTCTTTGGTCCAAGGCTCTGCAGCTGGCCGATTACTGTTCAAGGCTATATCTAAAAGTATACTTCTTAGTTAGGCCAAGGCCATCCTGCCTTGGCAAGTCTCTTAGCAGAAATTCAAAGCACAATAGATTAATTCACACAGGCCTGGGTCAGTCTCTGACACTGTATGAATTAGATTTATTGTGCTTTGAATTTCTGCTAAGAGGTTTGCAAAGGCCGGGCGTTGGTGGCGCATGCCTTTAATCCCAGCACTCGGGAGGCAGAGGCAGGCGGATCTCTGTGAGTTCGAGGCCAGCCTGGGCTACCAAGTGAGCTCCAGGAAAGGCGCAAAGCTACACAGAGAAACCCTGTCTCGAAAAACAAAAAAAAAAAAGAGGTTTGCAAAGACAGGATGGCCTTGGCCTAACTAAGAAGTATACTTTTTAGATATAACCTTGAACAGTAATTGGCCAGCTGCAGAGCCTGGGAACCAAAGAGACTTCACCTCCCCCCGACCACTCTGAGTTCTCCTAAAAATTTTCCACTCTGCTTTCTCTGCCCCTCCCTGCCTAAAACACTGTATAAAAGCATCAGCATTCAGTCAATAAACGGAGCCTTGACGCGACTCAGACTGACTCTTGTCATTCATTATATGTGCAAGGCTTCCTTCCCTTCCCGCCCCCTTGGTTTTTCAGGTGGTTCCCTCCTCGAGACCCATGAATAACATGGCTTGCTGGACGGGTCACCCCAGAGTATAGAGCATGGGGATTTTAAAGACAGAAAATGTCCTGGCATCTCACTCGGCAGTTGCAGGGGGGCTTTGCAGAGAAAGTGCTTTGAAACAAGCAGTTTTAATAGAAGCCAAATTAAGTGGTTAGCTGGAGGGAGTGTTCTGCACAAGCAGATAGTTTAACAGAAGCTAAGATTAGGTAGCTAGGACATCTTGACCTCTGGTCCCCAGAATAATAGATTTGGATAATTTTTCCTGGGTTTTCCAACAAGGAGATCAAATTCCAGTTAAATCTGAAATGGCCTCAGCAAGAAAACAAAATGGAGGAACGTTTTTGTTGTCTTGCCCTGGCTCAAAGTCTCTCACTTTCAGGCACAAGACCTGCAAGGGGTCAAACGAGACAAAATTCCAGCACTTAGAAGGGGAAGTGGACACAAAGTTCTACCCCTAACCAAGAAGTTCCTTGCAGTTGATACCTGATTGTAATGGGAACATGAACGGAGTGTCACTGGGTATAGCAAACATACCCAGGAATAGCTCCGGTTGACTCCATGTTTTCTGCAATATTTCTGTTTCTTTTGTTTTTTGTTTTTGTTTTTGTCTGTTTTTAGTTTCTTTGATTTTTTTGTTTTGTCATTGTCTTATTTTTTGAGAGAGAGAAAATGAAGTTGGGTGGGTTAGGAGGTATGGAGAATGTGAGAAGTGTTCAGAGAGGGGGAATGATCAAATATATTCTACAAAATAATTTTAAAGAAAAAACCCTTATGTATGAGATTGTTCTATTCAATCTAAAGCCTCACTGCCATGTACAGTTACACAGAGTTTTTTCCCAGGTGTGTTATTGACTGTTGAATATACTAAAGCCGTCTCTTTCACCATGTTATTGCAGAGCTGGTTTAAGAGAAGAAGAGCCAAGTACAGGAAAACACAGCAGTCTCAAATGATCAAGTGTGAATCTGCTGACAGGTAGAACACCTTGCAGTAAAGCTTTTGGAGGAGTCCTGAAGCATCATCTTGTTCCGGCACTGGATGAAGATATTCTGGTGTCACTGACAAGCGCTCATGATGGCTGTGAAACCTTATCCCTTCAGCAACAAAGAGATGTGTATTCAATATACGTGATGTCTTTTTTGGGGAGGCAGTAAGTTGTGGGTGTCAATTATTGAAAAAAATATCATGTTTGAAGAATAAAGAGAGGTGATAAACCCTGAGTCATCTTTATTACTCCACAAATCACAAAATTTCTCAGGAGCCACAGAGACCCTCATTCAGACATATAGTCTTCTCAGTTGTCACATTGTGCTATCCTCACCTTAATAGTTGACCCTGTATGTATGAGCAAATACATAAAAACAGGAACAGGGCAAGTCCCCAGTGAGAAGACTGTTCACAAAGACAGCTGAGTTCCACCAATACTTAGGAGTTCCCTCTTATCTGCACCAAATATACAAAGAGGACATTCTGAGCAATCAATGGGAGGAGGAGTGTGAACAATCACCCAGGCTGCCCCCAGGTCTGTTCACTGTCCTTCCTTTCAATGGCTCAGTCATGGTTCTAGGAATCCTTCTGCCTCAGGTTCTACTGTTTCAAAGGAAACACAAGAGCCCATCCCATGCCGACTAGAAAGAAGCTTCCTCTCTGCTCCCATCTCTATGCACAAAATGCACAAGATGCATATTGACCCATTCCTCTCAGGTCAGACCAGAGAGGCAAAGGTTACTCAGTAGATGTACCAGCCCAGGTTAGGGGGAGACATTGGATACAGGGTTTTAGACATGCAGGGAACAGTTGTCTGTGTTAGCCCAAGGGTAATTGGAGGAGAGGCAGTGTGTGGGAAGTGTATAGAGAGGCTTATGCCTGAGTTCCAGCAGGGACGACACATCAAAGGGGCATTAGTACGACTGTGTGGGGCATTAGTATGGCAGTTTATGGCATGGGAGTAGAACTTATTGTCCTGTAAGAATGTGGCCATGACATGAGATGATTTTGATGCTGTGACCACTTGTCAGCTGTGACTGACTCTAATAAAGAGGGGTACAGCAGCGTTTGTTGAAGGCCTCTTTGGAAGCTGAGTACAGGGAAGGGGGAATCTGGAATATGGAATAAAGAAGATGGGTAAACAGGACTGTGTACTCAATGGACACACATCTAGAAGTCTGGTGTGACAGAGGAGGGGCAGATAGAGTAGTACAACCTTGTATTTAGGGAAGTTTATGGATGGTAGAGGCATTGGGGAAAGATGAAAGACATTGATCCACACAGCACGGTGTCTAGAAGCCAGATAACATGTGTACTGACTGGTTTTGTGTGTCAACTTGACACAAGCTAGAGTCATCAGAGAGGAATAACCCCCTTTGAGATCCAACTGTAAGGGGTTTTCTCAATTAGTGATCAGTGGGCAAGGGCCCAGCCCACAGTGGGTGGTGTCATCCCTGAGATGGTGGTCTTGGGTTCTATAAGAAAGCGGACCTGGCAGTGGTGGTGCATGCCTTTAATCCCAGCATTTGGGAGGCTGAACCAGGTGGATCTCTCTGAGATCAAGGCCAGCATGGTCTAAAGAGCAAGATCCATGACAGTCACCAAAAATCCACAGAGAAATCTTGTCTCAAAAAAACAAAAAATAGAAAACAAAAAAAAAAATAAAGAAGAAAAAGAAAGCAGGCTGAGCAAGCCATGGGGAGTAAGCCAACAATCAGTATCCATCCATGACATCTTCATCAACTCCTATCTCCAGGATCCTGCCCTGTTTGAGTTCTTGTCCTAACTTCCTTCAGTGATGAACAGCAATGTTGAAGTGTAAGCCAAAGAATCCCTTTCCTTCCCAGTTTGCCTTTTGCTCGTGGTGTTTTGTTGCAGCAACAGAAACCCTGACTAAGACAAGATCCTTCTACTGAAAGCAGGACTGGGAGCACTGATGCTGGAGTTGTAAGCACCAGGGTGGATGCTGGATTTAGGGACATGAGCAGGACCTAGAAGGAAGGGGATCAGTAGACAGATGCCTATGCAGGCAGAGGTCGGGTGTGTGAGGTGGAGACAGTGAGAAAGACTCCCTGGGGTCTACTACCACAGAATGCAGACAGGTTCTTAGTAGAGTCCTGAGAATTGGAGAGTGACTGGCCACACAAAGTGTGCCTAGTGGATCATGGCCCAACAAATGCAGAGAAAGCTTCTCTCCATAGAGATCAATGAACAATGAGGAAGGGGCCCATTGATAAAAACCAGGTTCTGGTGTGGGACCAGAGTGAGCACCCACAGCTCCACATACCAGGAGAGGGGAAAGTATATGTAGCCAATGTACAAATGGGAAGGTGAGCTCATTGTGATCTGTGGTCCTTATCAAGTGACTGCCATTCCTAGGCCCCACGACAAAACATTCGAAACTGACACACATCCCTGGGGCAAAGTCCAGAATAAGGGCATAGGGAGATGGCACAGCAATTATGGACCCAGTCATACTCTTTCTGGTTCATTTCCAGCACCTATGTTGGCTCATAAACTCCTGTAACTCCAGCTTCAGGGGATATGACACCCTCCTCTGGCCTATACATGAACCTGTATGCATACATGCACAGATCCGTGCACATAATTAAAAATAAGATTTCAAGAAGAAAGTCCAGATTGAGAGTTCCAGACAACAGATCTTCAGCCATGAATCTTTGTGTCCCAGGATCCTTCATGTTCCTGCCACCATCAGCATATGCCTAGTGCAAGGCGTTTTTGATGTATGTATCTGAATAGGAACATGGCTGGTGAGAAAGTTCAGCAGGTGTTTCATTTCTGTTGCTGTGACAAAATACCCTGACAAAAAGTAACGTTGTACCGGTGTCACAAGACCCCCAAGCAAGACCACCACAGAGCCAATATCCAATGCAAGCACACAGGCGTTTGTTAATAGCAAAACAAGCCAGGGCTTGATCCATGTCCAACACTCAGCACAGCTGTTAGAGGAGGACAGCCCCAAGCACTCACCTCAAGGGGTTTATATAGGAAAAGTTTATGTGCAGAGGGTTGCATATCTCGGGATGGCAGGAGGGAGCTCGGGGTATGTAGTTCTTTGAATTTACTGGCTGAACTATAAGGGTGAAGTTACTAATGGCTAACAGGATGCAGGGCATCTACAGAAACATAAGTTTTTTACTCCTATAACCTGTTTTCACTGAGCCCAGGATATATACATTCAGATTTATTATTTTAGTCCTATTTTCCAATGAGTTTAATTTCTGGTCAGCTATAAAACTCTGGTCAGCAAATACCTTTAGAGGAGGTGGGAAGGGAGCGTCTCTTAAGAGGGGTACTGACTTTTCCCTTTCAGTAACTCATGGGAGAAAGGACTTACTTTAGCTCACAATTCTAGGATATAGACCATTATAGCAGGGAACTTAAAATAGCTGGACACATTACGTTCACAGTCAGGAGTAGAGAGAAGTGAATGCATTCCTGCTTACTTGCTTGTTTTCACTCATGGAAATGTATTCATTTGTATGCAGTTCAAGATCCCCTGGCTAGGGAATGGTGACCCCAAAAGTGGGCTAGATCTTCCTATAACAACTCACTTGAGACAGTCTTCCCCAGGTAAACCAATATAGATAATTTATCATTGAGACTCTCTTCTCAAGTGATTGTAAGTTGTGTCAAGTTGACAATTAAAGCAAAACATCACAGAAGGTAAAGTGCTTGTCACCAAGACAGCTGACCTGAAGTTCATCCCCAGGATTTACATGGTGGAAGGAGAGAATCAGACCCTGCCAGTTGTCCTCATATCTCCACACTAGGAAGGGTCACCCCAATAAATTAATAGTAGTAATAGTTACAAAATAGTAATGACTAATAGTGCTCCTACATACAGTAATTCATGTGCTGCATGGTAGAGCTTGCCTAGCTTGCACTAGGTCCTGATTTAATGTCTAGTCCCATGGAGAAAGTTGAAATATTGTCACTGGACAAGCACAGGTTTCAGACATTAAAGAAAATGTCAACTAAGAGTATCTTTTTTTCTGAATCTCAGGGAAATGCATCTGCCTCCCTTCCCCAGCTTTATCAAGGCCCACACAGCAGCCAAGCCCTAGGAGGCCTGGATTAGAGAGATCAGATTTCCAGCAAGTTCTTTTCCCTTCCAGTTTGATCTTTGCTAACTCACAGCAGCTTCAGGTAGTGCCTCATTATTCTCCAGTACATGCTGGGCCTCATGGCTGTGACTCTCATA